>VMDO01017516.1:0-35618 GCA_007922755.1 Pedetes capensis | reverse complement strand
ATAAGTCTCTGTATTTATGTTTATTTTTATTTGTTTTTATTTTTGGTGCTAGAGATTAGAACCAGGGCCTTACCCATGGTAAGCACAGACCTATATTCACAGCCCCATTTGGTTTTTAATTATGAAGAGTACGGATGGGAATTTTTTTTTTTCAACTCTGGAACTCAGAGCCATGCTTTACTGTAGGCATAAAAATGTATAACTAGGATAACTATGAAAAGCAGTGATGGGCACAGATATTTTGTTAACATCTTTCATATGCTTAGAGGAATAGTTAAGTCAATGATGACAGCACATGAAAGAGTATAGCATAATTATTTGGAATGTTATTTTCTAAAAGCTTTTGATAATATAAAATAGTGGTCACATAATATGAGTGAAAAATGATGTAAGAGCATACCCGTTATTATATCAAAGAAATAATATACATACTGGAAAAATACTGGAAAGAAATACAGTACCTCAAAATGTTAATTGAATCTATTTCTGAATAGCAGGATTATAGGTGATTTTAACTTTCTCTTTCAGACTCTTCCAAGATTTCTGGAATTATCTTATTCTTTTTATAATGAAAAATATTTTTAAACAGGTAAATTTTGTCTATTCTTTCTAGGAATTCAGCTCTAGATAGAACTACTCTTACTCAAAGTTGAGCAAAAAGCAAAATGGATTGAACATGACCATCATAAGAGGAAATTGAATGACGGGTATCTTAGTCTATTTTGTGTTGCTATAACAGAATACCCAAGACTGGGTAATTTATAAAGAAATACAGATTTGTTTTTTACAGCTCTGGAGGCAGGGAATTGCACAGAGGGCCCATATCTGGTGTGGGTCTTGATGCTGAATGATACAATGACAGAAGGATGTAGGGCGAGAGAACACATACCATGTGCAAGAGAAAAATGGAGGAGAAGGGTACCAAATGCAGCCTTTTATTAGAAACCCACTCTTACAATAACTAACCCACTCTCATGATAATGACATTAATCCATTCATGAGGGCAGATTCCTCACTCTGCATCAAGAGGAGGGAAGAAATATAGATATGAACTAGTAAGCAAAAGCACATGATGAAGGTACTTTGGAAGAACTGCCTCTGGAAGTGGGAGAAATCTTTAGATAAAAGATTTCTATATTTTAAAATAAATTGAAGAAGTCAGAGATAAATGGGAGATTAGAAGAATAGTGAGCTGACAGAACTAAGAACCCACTAAAGGCAAATCCCTAAAAAAATGAAAAGTACCTTAGAAAAAGCAAATTGTAGAATCAGTATTTCTGAAAATAAAATCAGTGATAACGAGACCAGACATGAAAAATTACACAAAACGAAGCCAGGCATGGTGGTGCACACCTGTAATTCCAGCATTCGGGAAGCTGAGTCAGGAGGATTGCTATGAGTTCAAGGTCAGCCTGGGCTACATGGTGAGAGACTCTGTCTCACCAAAAAAAAAGAAAAGAAAAAGAAAAAAATATATACAGAATGAGGCTGGAATAAGTAGAGATAAAACTACTACAGAGAAAGTAGTGGCTATGGAAAGCAAGTGGCAGATACCATTTTCATACTAGCCAGATGCTCTACCACTGAGTCTCCCCCCTAGTCCCTTATTTATTTTTCATTTGTTTAATTTACTTTGAGACAGGATCTTGCTATTTTGCCCAAGCTGGACTTGAACTCATAATTCTCTTGCCTCAGCTTCCCAAATAGCTAAGCATAATTCATATTTCTGCAAAAGAAGACATAAAGATAAAATAGAAGTGTTTATGAAATGAAATTGAATTACAAATCTAGAGGCAGTGTTCACTGTGTATTTCCCTAACTTCATCAAGAATAATACATTTTTCTGATGTATAACTGCACTTTAAGTATAAAGAAAGAAAAATTAGGAAAATATTCAAGCTTGTCTGAGTCTTGTCCACCACAAGTAAAATAGAATTGAATACAATAGTTTTTACTGTATTAAAGTTAAGAGATATCTAAATCCACAGTTTTATATATATATATTTGGATATATGGCTGTTTAGGAATTATAGTCGTTATGAAGCTTACTGAGTAAATTACTTTAAGAGTTTATACTATCAGTCAAAATTAATTTATAAATAGAGATATTATGGTACACAAGATTAGTCGTGATTGAATTGAATATGATTAAACATTGTTTCATTCCAGACTGTAAGTCAGACAATGAAATTTTTTGTCATGTTATGTGAGAACTTCTATAATTCACTACAGGGTGCTGAAACACATAGAAAAGGAGCCTTAACTCAAGCTACCAGTTTGAGTGGAGGAGGTAGTACCTGTCAGGGTATCTCCAAAGAGCAGATGATACTTAAATTGAGACTTAAAAGATAAAAGTTTCTGGACAATGTGAGAAAGACATTCATCATAGAAGAAAGGCATATGGGAAAGACATAGAAACATGAGAACTGTAAATTTAAAATGTTAACCAGGTGCCATGGAACATGCCTGTAATCCCAGTGACTCAGAAAACTGAAGCAAAAGGTTTGCACGTTTGAAGTCAGAGGCAGCCTATGCAACTTGTTGTTGTTAGGTGCCGTCGAGTCAGTATCCGACTCATAGCGACCCTCATAGGGTTTTCAATGGCTGGCTGTTTCGGGGTTGCCTTGGGAGTAGATTGCCAGGCCCTTCTCCCATTTTTGTGGTGCTGGGAATTGAACTCGGGACCTCAAAGACTTCAGCGCAGCACTCTACCAACTGAGCTAAATCCCAGCCTATGCAACTTAGACCGTCTCAAAATAAAAAGTGAAAATGAGGCTTTGAGTGAGACTCATTGCTAGAGCACTTGGTTACTATGCAACCCCCTTGTTGTTAGGTGCTGTCAAATGGGATCCAACTCATAGTGACTCTCTATACAACAGAACAGAGCACTCCCAGACACTGTACTTTGCCCAGCACTATTGTCAGTGCTTCTTTGCTATTCTTAGGGTTTTCAATGGCAGATTGTTTCCGGAGTGGATTGCCAGGTCCTTCTCCCTAGCCTGCAGGACCTGGTATTCCTAGGCGATCTCTCATCCAAGAACTAACCAAGCTGACCCTGCTTAGTTTCTGAGATCAGGCAGGACTGGATGCTAGTGTGCTATGGCTGCAGACATGTAGCCCCTAATATTGAAGAAAAAAACCAAGATTAACAATTAGTTCATTGAAATTTTTCATAAAGTAACAATTATCCCTATTCCATTTACTTGAAGCTTGGAGATTTGTTTAAAACTTAGATTTCCATCCCTTAAATAAAAGCAAGATATGTTTTGTATTTTATGTAAATAAAAAGGAACATTTTGGCAGGTACTGTTTGTTTGTTTGTTTCTTTCTTTCTTTCTTTCTTTCTTTCTTTCTTTCTTTCTTTTTTTCTTTCTTTCATACTGCTGAGGGTTGAACCCAGGGCCTCATACATGCTAAGCAAGTGCTCCCTGACTGAGTGCTTTTTGTTTTGTTTTGTTTTGTTTTATTTTATTTTATTTTATTTTATTTTTCAGTACTGGCGAGTTGAACCCAGGGTCTTGCACATGCTTTGAAAGTGCTCTACCACTGGGCTGTACCCTAACTCTATTTTTTATTTTTTATTTTGAGTCAGGGTCTCACTAAGTTATGCAGGTGACCTCTGGCCTTGAACTTGTGATCCTCCTACCTCTGCCTCCCAAGTCACTGGGATTACAGGTGGGCTCCCAGCCCTTTTATTTTTTATTTTTTATTTTTTGCGGTACTGCAGGTTGAACCCAGGGCCTCGCGCTTGCCTGCTCTGCAAGTGCTGGGCCACCGAGCTGCATCCCCAGCCCATTTTTTTACTTTTTGAGACAGAGTCTCGCTAAGTTATGCAGACTGCCTCTGGTTTGGTACTTGCGATCCTCCTGCCTCCACCTCCGGAGCCGCTGGGATTACAGGTGTGGGCCACCGTGCCCAGCAGCTCCCAGCCCTTTTTAAGGTTTTTGTTTTTGAGATAGTGTCTTGCTCAATTGTGCAGGCTACCTCTAGTCTTGAGGTAGGATCTTCTTGCCTCAGCTTCTCTACTTGTTGGGGTTACAGGAATGCACCAAGGTGCCTGGCTCCCACTCTTATTTATATAAAAGAGTGATTAATATTGGTTCCTACTTCAATGGCCTGCCACTGTAGCACTGTGGCTTCTGATCCCGTCTGATCTCAGAAGCTAAGCAGGGTCAGGCCTAGTTAGTACTTGGATGAAAGACTGCCTGGGAATAGCAAGTGCTGTAGGCTTGGGAGAAGGACCGGGCAACCCACTCCCAAAAAACAATCAGCCATTGAAAACCCTATGAATAGCAGAGAAACACTGACAATAGTATTTTGTCTGTTGTATGTAGGGTTGCTATGAGTTGGACACCAACTCCATGGCACCTAACAGCAACAACTTTTGAGTCTGTAATTTAACTTGAAACTTCTTGCTGACCGTATAACATAATATTCTAATTTTACTGATTTATTCTTGAAAGATCTTTGTTGTAATATTTACAAAAGTTAGGTAATTCCTCTAAAGTATATGAACAAGTATAATTGTTAAAGCATTTGTTGGTACCCACATAGAATCATTTTATAAAATTAAATGTATGGTTCAGCTTCTATACTGCAATATTTTAAGTTAACCTGTGATAATTTGTGTCAGGTCAACATACTGTGGTAGCAGCCAGATTTAGCCTGCTGCCTGTTTTTGTAAATAAAGTTTTATTCAAAAGTGTATGCTCATTGCTTTATATATTATCTATATCTCTTTTCACACTATAGTAACAGAGTTGAATAGCACCAGCAGAGAGTAATGGTCTTGAAAGCCCAAAATATTTACTATCAGATCTTTTATAGACAGTTTGCTGACCCTGATATATGAAGGACAAACAACTGTTTAAAATAATGTATATAGATAGCATATTTTCTCCTATAAAATACAACTTGTTTTATGTGGTGGAAACTATGTGTCAATGTAGATTCATTGGTGGATCTCAGAGAAAGCATCATTTTAGAGCTTGTTGGATAAATGATTGATAGAAAGGAGGAAGCTTGGTGGGCCAAAAGCTGAGAGGGTAGTTCATTGTGAACTTCAGATAATGCAGTAACTTGAGAATATCAACTTTGTTAGGATCAACTTTGTTAGAAATGTCTTCAATTTTATATACTTTAAAAGAATAACATATCTTAAATGTATATTCATTGAATGATATTCATTCAGTATAATCTCACTGCATTATATTCATTACTTAAAATTATTATGGTTAAAGGGAAAAGAGGACTGATATTTTGATCAGAAGAATAGTTTTTTTAAGTTAATTTCAATTGGACTTCTATTTGTGGCCTTCTTAAAGGTTGAATTGGCTAGCAAGCATTGCCATTTCCATCTGATCAGGTTCTAGCAATCTGTGATATTTCATACCATTGTTTTATCTCTGGGTAAAATCTATCTGTTCACTCCATTATTTACACTTTCATAGACCATTTTTTTGGTTCATTTCATAAAGATCCCGAAAAGAGACAGATGCTATTCATTAAATTTAAAGTTGAAGGAAGTTTCTCTATCAGTTTCATTAACTTTATTTTATGATTTTTTTTTCTTTCTTTCTTTTTTTATTTTTATTTATGACAGTACTGGGGATTGAACCCAGGGCTTTGCACATGCTAGGCAAGTGTTCTGCCACTGAGCCATACCTGCAGCTCCCTTTTTATTTTTTATTTTGATAGGGTCTCGTTAAGTAGTGCAGGCTGCCTCTGGCCTTAAACTCTCAATTCTCTTGCCCTTAGCCTCCTGAGTTGCTGGGATTATAGGTGTGCACCACAGTGCCTGGTTTATGATTTTCTTAATCAATTTAACAGTGTGAGCAAAATATAAAATAATCCTCCCGTGGGAAATGTTCCTTTGCAATGTTGTAGTTCATGTTTTTGCCACGAAATGATAGATTCTAGTAGCAGTAATTTAGCATTTTAATTATCATTTACAATGACAGCAAGCTATCTTCTTTCTTAAGTTTTTCCTTTCTCCTTAAAGTTAAGTATTAGTGATTAGTTGGTTTCTGAAATGATAATGATAAACTGGTAAACAATAACCAACAAAGTGCTGTGTAATATATAATTTTTCCTTTGATTTCTGTTAAAAAATGAAATTAGAGAAAAAAATAAAATTCCAGCATTAATTCTTACAAGGATGTTTCCCTTTTCCAATAAAAAGTTGTCTAATTGGAATACATGGTATGATTTTATTTAATATTAGTTGTTTTTAAATATGCAACACATAAAGGTACTTTTATGACCTTTTATGACAAGGCAATAACAATTTGTGTTATCATTACCATCTTTGAACTATTTAATATTCAAATAATGATTTTGTATCTTCTACTTGATTGTTAGTCTTTCTCAACTGTTTTGTATTTTATCTAAAACTTAAAAAATTAAACAATATTATCCTTTATATTTCTTCCTGAGAACTTTTTTCCCAAGGAATTTTATCCCAGTAGTAAACAATTTGAGAATATTCTCAGTTACAAACTGAAGAAAAACTGTTTATACCCCACAGACAAAATGTTGGCAGTGTTGAGCCTTTGTCAAGCCACCTACATTAGGATTTATAGTCTTGGTAAATAAATATATATTTTTTCCTGCCGCAATTTTCACAATTAGTGAGATTGAATCATCAGTTCTTTCATTATAACTTTCAATACTAGAGCTTTCAGAGCGCTAAATCATCAGAATCAGTCTCTGAGGTCAGTGTCAGCCTTGCTGACCTCCACTGTGTTATCACCTGAGACAGCCTTGCAGGGATTAACCCTTTGTTAGTGTGATAATGTCTTTACTTATGAGTTGCCTTTTTAATACTTAAGACTGAAAGAAACAAAAGAGAACAAAAGTAGCAGACCAAACTCTTGAATTGAAAAGAGTTGTGGCTTTCTACCACAAACCATTGAAGTTTTCATTTGAATCCTAGTATTTAATATTTTATAACACAAAATGACTATTTGATACTTAAGATATTTCTATAATTAGGAACTTTTAGGCTAAATAAAGGAAATCTACCCAAGATATTTTTGTAAATTAACTTATTTCATATACGAGAAATATATTTAAGAAAATGTCTGCAGTGACAGGGATTAAACATTTGTGATGATGTTTTTGTTTTGTGTTCTTGAAATTAATAAATGTCTAGGGTAAAAATTGTTGTAATGTGGACTTCAAATGTAATTCTTGCTTATCTTCATACGAGAAGGTAAACAAATTAGTCAGGGCTTACCTATGGAAAAGTAATTTGGGATGTATGATTTTTAGAATATTTTTTTCTTAATTGTCATATAAAATGAAAATAAGGATTTCCCATGAAATATATAAATTATATATTTGTATTTAACTGGACTACAATAAGCTGTGGCTTACATGTAAAACAAACTGTTTAGGGCTTGAATTCTTTTCTTTGAATAAATTCTTTTGCTAAATACAAGAAATCAATTCTTGGGTGATAAAAATGATTTAAAGGAAGTCTGTCTTAAATATGAATTAGTTGCTTTTTTGAATCATGAGATAAATTAGTTTAATAACACGTGGCAATTTTCTTGGCTAGTGATGTAATGTGAAATAGAATTCTCCTTTTCCCCTCCCTGAAAACTCAAGCCAATTAATAGAACTTTTAAGCTCTTTGTCACAGGCCACCATGGAGGTCTGCAGAGAAGAACTTTAATCCAATAAACATTTCATTTAGATCATGAAAAGAAAGCATGAGGAGACGCTCCTATAAGAGAGGGTGTTACTATGATTCCACCCATGAAGAGATGTGAGGAATTTGCCAAATTAACCAAGAGGTCCTCATATTTAACGCATAAATGTGTCAAAACTAACAGAATCATTATTTAATTTGCTTGAACTCTATTTTGAGGAAACTCTAAAAAGCCACAACTGTTTTCTTCAAAGCCTTCACTGTTGGGCTGGATGGACAGGGCAAAGGGAGGTTGTGAGAAATCCAGATAGCAAATAACACTGGCCGAAGCTGGTCAGAAAAGGGAATAGATAATTAGGCGTAATTAGGGTGTATGAATCGTTGTCTCTCTGCCCTTAGCTTGAATAAATTTTGAAGAAAAAACCCTAGTGGTGCAAATCCTTTGATGTAGGAAGAGTCATTGTGGCTTGGCAGCATAAAGGCAGTGTTTTATACTTTTTACATAATGGTTGTGATACAGAAAGAGTGAATGGACCCTGCACCTCCCTGTCTGCTTTATACCAAGGACTTTTGGATTCTCTTGAAACAAAATGCATCACAAGTTTTCAGTTGTTGGTAATTAGGTAGCGGACCTCATCAGGGCTCAGAGGAAGCCATCTTTAGCTTTGTTTAAGTCTTAATCACAGTTTTTATTTTATTTTTTTCTTTCTGGGAAATCTGTTTTCTTAAATCAACACTTCTTTTTCTCTCTTTGCTTGCACCTCCAATAAGAGAAGGGAATACTGCACAAGAGAGCTAAATAGAAAAGTTAAACAAGATTGATCACTGAAAAGACAACACATTTCGGTGATTTTAATCCCATAGGAAAAAGATCCATGTCGTATCCCTCTGCCTTCAAGTCAGTAACATTTTAGTAAGATTGTTTTGTAATAAGACTCATAAAAAAACGTACAGGAAATAATTTTAGGTTGCTTTTCAGAAAGAACATGTTTTCAAATTGAAATTATAGAAAGTGAAATGAAAGTGTGTTATTACTATTTCATAGTGTTTAAGTTTTTAAATGGAAATCAGTTTGGTTAAAATATTATTCAGCATATTTACTGTAAACTGTATTTGAGAGACATAGTTGAAGTATAGGTTTGAGAATCTAACTCTGTTCAAAGTATTCCATTTATTCTATGTTTACTCCTGAGAAGATAAGAAGTTACTTTTGAGAAAACATTGCATTTACTTTGAAATTTGCTGAGAGAACTGAAACAATTAAACCACCTAAAATATAGTCTCAATTTATTCTGGTAGTGGAATTATGTTCACTTTGATGATCAAAAATATTTTCATATTAATCCTTACCAAAAAAAAAAAAAGCTATTTTAAAACTCTAAATAAATCAGATATGTTGCATGGGTGAGGGGAGAGCTGAAACCCTTTACACATTATCTTAAGCATCAGAATAGTATCTCCAAGTAAGTTTTATATTTCTGATACATTTTCAACCTCTTCTACCAGCTATTTTGGAATCACATGGGAAAAAATCTACCCTTGAGATACTTACATGCTCAGATTTCCTTCTAATTAATATTCTTCTTTTAACATATCCTAATTATAAGACTATCTGCTGTAGTCATCAGTGATCCATTCCTTAATGTGTAATCTGTGAATCTATTTTTGTAAGTGTTGCTTTGCCTTAGTTTCCTTATGACGTTTTGATTCTAGAGAGACTTCTTTTAAGCCACAGTGCTCTGAGATGCTTTTGGCTACTTAACCCATTTTGCATTATTGTGCCATTTGTAGAATAAAGTAGCCTTTTATACTTGAAGTTGATTTGAACTCTGAAAGGCAACACCTGAATATCTCACAAAACTGGATAATTATGGCTGATTGTGTTTTTCAGGTATAGGTCACAGGAAATTCATTTGGGGTAAAGTATGTACAAAGCTAAGAAATATGCAGATTTTCTGTTGTAGGATTGTGTAAAAATTATTTACAGTTAATACTTGCATAAAGGTTAGAAAGGTTGATGAAGTGATATTTAGTTTTGCTTTACTATTCACTGCATGTCAGAATGTAATTATGACTGATTCATGAAACTGTCTTAGAAACGAACCATCTTTATTAAAATGCTGATCAAGATAAGAGCTGACAGTAATAAAGAATAGAACATTTTAGTCTTGTTGCTTTTGAATGATTGCTAATTACCCCAGAGGTCATGTATAGTGCTTGGTAGGATTCATTGACATTATTTCTTTTAAGTCTGCTGTTTCAACAACATCTGAGCATGAAGACACAAAAACTGTGTGCACATTGAACAATAGTTTGGCCAAGTTTTCAAGGCTTCAAGATATCCAAGAGATTTTTTCCTGCTATGTGAATTTAGCTTTTCTCTAGCAAAATTATAGAATGGTAGAGTTTCTTGGTGCAAAATACTTTGTATATTCATTTACCATTGACTCTGTCTACAATTCCCAGTTTTAAGTTGACGTTAAACAGTATGCATAGATTATTGAGATGATGTCATCTCAGAATATATATGGGTGTATATACTTGTTTTTGTTTTTATTAAATGTGAACTTTGTAATTTGTTGCTGAAGACAGGAAAATCTTTACAGTATACTCTTTAGCTAATAATTATTACTAGGATACATGTAAAAATATAGTTGAGCAACTGAATAAACTCTGACAACATCTAAAATAATTTAATCTTTAAAATTCCTAACAACTGAAAGTAAAAGAATATAGAATATGTGTGTGTGTGTGTGTGTGTGTGTTTGTGTGTGTGTGTATATATATATATATATATATATATATATATATATGCATGTACATACAAACCCCACAATTACATTGCATATGTTTATGTAGCTTCCATGATGTGGCAGAAAAAGCATTAGGTTAAGAAGGCTATTTTTGCCTGGGTGTAGTGGTGCACATCTGTAATCTCAGCACTTAGGAGACTGAGGCAGGAGGATCAATATGAGTTCAAGGCCAGCCTGGTCTACATAGCAAGTTCTAGGTCAGCCTGAGCTATACAATTAGACCTTGTCTCAAAACAAAGCAAAACAACACACACACACACACACACAAGAACACTGTGTTTGTGAGCCTAGCTGTGTCACTGTCTTTGGCTATGCCTCTTAAATCTGCTTATGCTTATATATATATTTTTTATCTGTAAATGATGGAACTGGTCCATAAAATTCCTAAGGCCCTTATGATCCTATGAGTTTTCAAAAAGATTGAGTTTCAGAGGTTTACTTGTAATTTTTTTTAACAGGTACTTAGGGGTTGAACCCAGGGCTTCTCACATACTTTGCAAGTGCTCTACCACTGGGCTGCATGCCCGGCCCATTTTTAAATTTTTAAATTAATTAATTAATTAATTAATTAATTTTGTTGTACTGGGGGTTGAACCCAGCGACTCACACATAGTTTGCAAGTGTCTTACTATTGAGCTACATGCCTAGCCCATTTTTTAAATCTTTCATTTTGAGCCAGAATCTCACTAAATTATGCAGGCTGCATCTGGCCTGGAACCTATTATCCCCCCGCCTCTACCTCCTGAGTTGCTGGGATTATAGATGGATGCCTCGGTGCCCAGCCTAAACAGTGTTCTAAACGTGGTGTTAAAGTCCTAGGCTAGCTGGTCTACAGAAGCGTAATTGTTTCACATAGCTTAAATAGTGGATTATGAGATCTTATAAAATATAGGAAAGCAGTATTTTTATTTCAGTACACATTTATTCATTGATTAGTCACAAGGCTAAAGTGATGAACGTTATTGAGATAAGTCCTGCCATGAAGGAAATTAGGGTGTTCTAGTACAGAAAATGAACATACCAAAAAAAACCCCTATAATATAGGAAAAAATTATGCTATAATAATAGACTGAGTAGTAGTGTATGCTGGGAGGTTACAGTGCTAATAATAATATAAAATGTTGATATAAAATAGCAGTACATTAAATTAAAATCACAAATTTTAAATAAGTTTTCTACCTTCTCTAATGTTGGCAATTATGGAGGATGAATGAATGGAAAAGAAATTTACATGAATTCTGAATGGGCTCCTCGGCGTGTTTACAAATTTCAGGGAGTGATAAAACTGGAGGTTTGTTGTGCTTTTTATTTTCTTTATGTGGGATATATCACTGTCATTGTTGGTTTAGTAGTCATGTTTATGACTTTGTTTTTGCTTCAGTTGAAATGAAGCAGAAATTTTCTGAGAAAACTGGACAAGACTTAAAAGGGAGAAGAGAAAGGTAGAGGAATCAAGCTAAAAATAACTTCAGTGTATTTAGAAATCACATGAGGTGGAACTTAAATAAGGTAGGAATAGTGAGAGCTGAGAAACATGTTGTTGTTGTTAGGTGCCATCGAGTCGTATCTGACTCATAGTGACCCTTATAGGGTTTTCAATGGCTGATTGTTTCGGGATTGCCTCGGGAGTGGGTTGCCACGTCCTTCTCCTGTTTCTGTGATGCTGGGAATTGAACTCGGGACCTCAGAGACTGCAGTGCAGGGCTCTACCGATTGAGCTAAATCCCAGCCTGCAATAGAGCAAGGCATATGTAGATTCTCTTTGTCAGGGGCAGTAGGGAAGGGATGGTGCTGTAAGTTGTAGCCAGAGGTTAAGAGAGCCCATTTAAGTTCTGGAATGTTCTCATTGTATGTAGAATGCAGAATGCAGAGGGTTATGCAGGTAAAATATTTCATGATTTGGAGAAAGCCTGGAAATAAGAACTACCAATTTTTTTTTTCTTTCTCTCTCTCTCTCTCTCTCTCTCTCTCTCTCTCTCTCTCTCTCTTTTTTTACTTAGGGGTTGAACCCAGATCCTCTCACATACTTTGCCAATGCTCTACCACTGGACTGCACACCCCAGCCCATTTTGTACTTTTTATTTTGAGCCAAGGTCTTGCTAATTTATGCAGGCTGCCTTTGACCTAGAATTTGCGATCCTCCTGCCTCCACCTCCTGAGTTGCTGGGATTACAGGCATGTGCCACCACACCAACTGAATGATTAAACTTTTAAACAACTGGCTCAGCATTGACAGACCAATCAGAACAGACATCAGGCCATGATCCAGTCACACTCTACTGGTGTATGCTAGAGACCAGTCTTGCCTAACAGTAAAAGTGTCTGGATATTGGTGCTCACAGGGTTTCAAAGTGTGAAGGGACCATAGGAATACTTTTCCCCCTATCTTATTATAAATAGGTGGGAAAAGGATGTGTCAATCCACTCCCAAAGCAATCCCCAAAACGATCAGCCTTTGAAAACTCTACAAGGGTCACTATGAGTTGGACCGAGTTGATAGCACCTAATAACAACAACATTATGTATAGGACAAAATTGAAGCTCCTGTCTGAGACTGCCCAGCTAGAGACAGTAGGGTCTAGAATTAAGATTTCCTGTCCTTTTTTGAAATTCTTTCCATTAAACTGCTGCACAATGTGTGTGTGTGTGTGTGTGTGTGTGTGTGTGTGTGTGTGTACATATATTCACTATATTTACATATTATATATATTGTTGTCTTTGGGTAGAATTAGTTATATTCTTTTTTTGTGTGTGGTACTAGGAGGTTCAATGGGGTCCTTGTGCATATTTTGCATGTGTTCTACCACTGAGCTGCGCTTCCAGCCCCTTTTAAATTTTTTTACCTTGAAACAGGGTCTTTCTCAGTTGCATAGGCTGCCTTTGGCCTTAAACTTGTAATTCTCACGTCTGCACCTCCCAAGTTGCTGTAATTATAGACATGTGCCACCACACTAAGTTTAGTTATATTCTTAATTCTTAAAAAATTCATTAGAGATTACTTATCTTTCTTTTATGAAAGTACAATTTATTTTCTTAATCTAGCTTTAGTTATACACAATGACAAGTTAAATATAGTGATATGTAAAGCTTGCTTTTAGCTAATAGCATAAAATTTACTCTTCAGATCTTTTATCAAAGTTAAGAATAACTTGTAAGGTTGACTGAAGTTGTCTCTTTTCATCTTTAGATAAAAGTGCTAATGAATAGTGAAATGACAATAAGTTGAGCAAATACAATGAAGAAAGAGCAGAACCAGAGTTTAGAATATTTATAAATGCTATTCTGGATACCATAAAACCCTTAATAATAAAGTCTCTGAAAATGGACAAAGGTCATTTTTTAAGCTAAATATTTTATTGATATATAATTTTTCTTCATTATCCCATAGTTTAGTTATAGTATAAATGAATCATATGCTTATGTGTATTTATAGAACAGTTATTTCTTTTTAGGTAGAAAAGCTATTTCTTAACTATGATATTTGTACAGAAGAAGGAAAAATCTTGTAGGTAAATTTATTGGATGTGAAAAAACTAGATTTTCCAAAGCTGCATATATAGTGGGAAGTTCCTATTAGCCTGGAGATGTGTTCCCCAGTTTGTTTTTGTGGGAGAAAATGAAAGCTTAATTGGAGCTGTAGTTGTGTGTTTGGTAAGATAGTTATAAAGATTCTCAAAAGATACATACACTAACTGCTTCTCAGCCTCTCATATGGCCTTCTGATATTTTCTTCTCTCCCTTTCCCCCTCTCTGGAATGAGGACACGTATTTTCTTGGCTAAAGTAAACCATGGGAGAAGAATGGAGTATTAATTAAAATTCTATTTGTTATGAGAGAGCTAGAAATGTACAGTGGTTGTGATTTCAGTAAGAGAGCTATCAACTTTTTTCTGAGTATCACTGTTTGGGGATAATACAATGGAATTCTCTAAGATCTTTCCTTTTGTAAGAGTTAGTTCATGAGAGATAAATGAATGCATTCTAGGCTAAAAAGACCAAACATCACTTTAGAGAGAGAGAGAGAGAGAGAGAGAGAGAAAGAGAGAGTGTTTACTAAATATTAAAAGCCCCCTTCTCCACTGTTCTGTCTCTTCATTTCTCCCCATCCTCTACCCCATCTCATTCCTACTTCCTTCACTAGGAAGAGCATTTTCTATACATTTATATGCAGAAATATCTGTATATATTTCCAAATGTATAATTCTGTTTTTGTTGTAAACTAATGGGGTGGTGGACATATCTTAATCTGTGTTGTGTTTTTATCCCTTGGAGATATCCTGGAGGTCTTTTGCTATTAGGTATAACTGAATGCCATTCTTTGTAAGGCTACCTTATATTTCACAGCATGACTATATTATTATTTTAAAATTAACTTGCTGGTTTTATATAGTTAGACTTATTCTAGTTTTTTACTTTTCAAGTGATACTTTAAATACAGGTTTACTTTTTTTTTTTTTTGCATCTGAGTCAGTATATCTATAGGTTAATTTTCTAGAAATGGAATTTCTAGGTCAAAAGTTCTTTGCAATTAAAGTTTTGTCATTTCTTGTCAAATTCCCCCTTTCTGGTATATTTGTTGTTGTTGTTAGGTGCCGTTGAGTTGGTATCCGACTCATAGTGACCCTCATAGGGTTTTCAATGGCTGACTGTTTCGGGATTGCCTTGGGAGTGGATTGTCAGGACCTTCTCCCATTTTTGGGGTGCTGGGAATTGAACTTGGGACCTCAGAGACTGCAGCGCAGCACTCTACCAACTGCGCTAAATCCCTGTCCTTCTGGTATATCAGCTAACATTAAAATTAAACTTTGAAATTAAATTTACAAATAGTTCAGGTATCATTTTTGAAGAAATTCCTTTAGCCCTTTAAAAAAAACAGTAACATATATAAATAAATTATAAGAAATCACATGGAATTGAAGTACAATACTCTGGGAATTTTATTGAATGTTGCTTGTACATATTGAGTAAGCAACTGGCTATGACAAAGTCATAATTACCAGAATATTTAAGGATGGCAGAATTTTTGAACTTTTATTCCATGCCTTAGTCTGACTAAAGTAGGTGGATGGTGGTTAAAAGCACATAACCAGGGGTGGTTTCCTATGCCTGTAATCCCAGAAGTCGGAAGGTGGAGCAGGAGGATTGCAGGTTTGAGGCAGAAGCAGCCTCAAGCATAACTTAGGGAGACCCTGTCTCAAGATAAAAGATAAAATATAGTGGGCCTGGGGTGCAGCCCAGTGGTAGAGCTCTTGCAAAATATATGGAGGCCCTGGGTTCAACCCCCAAGTACTGGGAAAAAAAAAAAAGGAGGGGCACATAGCCTGCATACCTGAGTTCAGCTGTTGCTTCCTTCACCTGTGAATAGGCTGAATAACTCTAGACAAATAGCAAAGTAGTTAATCTTTTTAAACCTCATTTGAGCCTTTTAGCCTCATTTACATGGACAAATTGGAATAGTCATATTTTTAAAGGTTGTAAATTAACTACTTGATAAATAGTTGCAATTGTTATTTTTATTTTTCTGTGACAGTGTTGTAAGATAACCATGACAACATTTATCTTTTGGACCTCTTACAAATAGAAACATGTAAAGTCCACGTAGTGTTCTTGGCCCAAATGTTACCACTTTCTCGATGAACAGAAAGAACTCTTCATTTTAACATTAGGACTCCTTGTTTGGTTTGCCACCTGTATACCAAAATAATTTGAATGGGATATATGCATTAGTGTTTTCTGTTACTAGTTACAAAATACCGTAGACTGGGTAAATTATAAAAAGAAAAAAAAGTTTATTTTGGCTTATGGTTCTTGTCCAAGGTCTGTGGGCCACATTTGGTGATAGACTTAATGCTTGGAGAGTCCAAGGAGTGCAGGGTTATCACATGCAAAAGTCTGGGAGAGTGTGTGTGTGTGTGTGTGTGTGTGTGTGTGTGTGTGTGTGTGTGTATGCATTCATGTGCACTAGTCTCCTTCTTCTTATAAAGCCACCATTTTTAGTCATGGAGCCTCTACCCTGATGACCTCATCTAATCTTAATCACTTTCCCAAGGCCCGCTGTTGGGCCTTAGAATTCCAAAGTGATTCTAATCCATATGTGATTTTATAGCCCTCTAAAACTCTTGAAAGGGTACAAGTTAGAATTGAGAACATATAGTAAGTCATTGCCATTCTGAACAAGATAGCAAAGAGTGGTAATGTCTCTGAAGTACCATAGTCCACCACCAAGTTCCAAACACTGATAGAGAGACTCTGCAACTGTTTGTGGGGGGCTTCCATGCTAGACTTGTAATTTAATCAGTTATTTCATCAGATGCTTGTGTTTTGCCTTTTTGGAGGTGGTAGAGATCCAGTTACTTTGCAATATTTTTTTAGAGAGGATGTAGTTCAGTAGTAGAGTATTTGCCTCACATTTCCAAGGCCCTAGGTTCGATCTCCAGTACCAAAAAAAGAAAAGAAAACATGAAAAAGAGAGAGAGAAAAGAGGAAAATAAAAAATATTTTTAGTGACATATCCAGAAATTCATTGTTTCAGAGGAAGATTGAGATGTGCCGTATCAGGATTAGGATGTTTGAGCATCTTGTTGTTGTTGTTGTTGTTGTTGTTGTTGTTGTTGTTGTTAGGTGCCATTGAGTTGGGTCTGACTCATAACAACCTTATATACAACAGAACAGAACATTACCTGACACTGTGCCATGCCCAGCACTATTATCAGTGCTTCTCTGTTACTCATAGAGTTTTCAATGGCTGATTGCTTTGAGAGTGGGCTACCCAGTCCTTCTCCCAAGCCTACACCACCTGGTATTCCCAGGCGATTTCCCATCCAAGTACTAACCCAACAGACCCTGCTTAGCTTCTGAGATCTGAGATTAGACACCAGGGTGGTATAGCTGTAGACACTGAGCATCTTGGTGTTCAAAAAGATAACAGTGTAACTTCATTAACAATATGAGATAAGAGTTGAAAACCCAGTTCTAGGGTTACATAGCTTAAAATGTTGAAATCTCTTATTGGACCAATTTGCAGTAGGTAATTGCCACTGTCATCTTCTACCCTTTCTGTACATTTTTCATGATGCTTTTTTCAAGCCTTCTTAATAACCAGAACCTATTGGTCCATTGTTTCCTAAGTATTCCACTTTTCTCCTCTGGGTAATTTGTACACAGCAGAGAGTTCCTGCTCACAATTCTGCAGGCTGAGACATCCGGGATCAAGGTTCCAGAGATTTTAGTGTCTGGTGAGAGCTCCCTCTTTGCTTTGAAGGTATACTTTTTATCTGTGTCCTCAGAATGAGGAAAGAAGGGACAAATAAGCCACCTCAGGCCTTTTTTATAAGGGCACTAATCCCATACATGAGGGTAGGCCCTACCTCTCAATACCACATTGGAGATTAGGTTTTAGCATGTGAATAGGGTAGGGGTACACAAACTTTCAGACCACAGCAGATGATGTTGGTGATGAAGACCCCCAAATTTTCTTGCCAAGTTTATGCCAATTTTATCGTGAGACCTTTCAAAATAGAAGAATCTTCATGTATATTTTATGTTGTTATTGTTAGGTGCTGATGAGTAGGTGTCCGATTTATAGCAACCCTGTGTACAACAGGCAAAACACTATTGTCTGCTTCTCTGCTATTCATAGGGTTTTCAATGGCAGGTTGTTTTTTGGGAGTGGGTTGCCAGGTCCTTCTCCGAAGCCTACAGCACCTGGTGTTCCCAGGCAATTTTCCATCCAAGAACTAACCAGGTGCAACCCTGCTTAGCTTCCAAAATCTGATGGGATCAGGCACCACAGTGGTATGTCTGCAGGCATGTATATTTTATAGATAAGAGTAATTGTCAGGTGTTAGTTTATACTTTCATTTTTACACCTCTGAATGAGGGGAATAATCCTCATCATTAGATTCTACTCCACTCAAAAAGGCCTGTGAGTATATGGAGCTATGTAGTGAGTTCTGTGGGCAGTGCCTACTCTCTTGGAGTTTACCTTGGGGACTGATAACCTTAGCTTAGATGATCAAATGACGGTCATAAAAAAGTGGAATATGAGTTGACCAAACACTTTAGATAACATAGAAAGCATCCTATATGGTGGAAATCTACTATAACCCATTGTAGTATAGAATTTAGCATGTTGTTGTTGTTAGGTGCCATAAAGTTGGTGTCTGACTTATAGTGACCCTACATACAACAGGTGAAAAAATATTGTTACTGCTTCTCTGCTATTCATAGGATTTTTAATAACTGTTTTTTGGGAGTGGGTTACCAGGTCCTTCTCCCAAGCCTACAGCATCCAATGTTTCCAGGTGGTCTTCCATCCAAGTACTAACCAGGCCCGACCCTGCTTAGCTTCCGAGATCTTACAGGATCAGACACCACAGTAAGACGGCTGCAGGCAGAATTTAGCATAGGATACATTTATCTCATACACAGTTTTGGGCTAGATGCCTAAAGGAAACCATAATAGAATCATAAGACCCTAGAAGAGTAATTAGCATACTTATACTTGCAGAGCTACCTAATTGGGGTTGTGAAAAGATGAGTGGGGAAGCCAAATTTAATCGGATGAATTATATAAGACTAAAGAAAATGATCCTCTGGCTACTGTTGGATAAGGCAGTATGACATGGGAAAACCATGAGTTTAGGGGCAAGACTGACCTAACCAAATTTTGGCTCAGCTGCCTACAGACATTGTTGGAGAGCAATAAATGGTGAATTTGTGATTTCCCCCCCCACCCCCAACTGTGGCTGTAGAAAGAGTCATCTTGTGACTCACAAGCATTTGTAGGTGTGCTTTTCTCAAAGATCTGGAGGCTGGGGGTCCAAGATCAGGGAGGGTATCATCCGGGTCATTTAACCTCAGGCCTCCCTCTGTGGCTTACAGATGCCCATCTTCTCTCTGTCTTCACATGATCTTTCTGGTGTGTACACATGTCTGTGTCCAAATTTCCTCTTCTTCACAAGACACAGTTCAGATTGGATGAGGGCCCACCCTAAACACTTATTTGTACTGTCTCCAAATATAGTCCCATTCTAAGGCACTGAGGGTTGGAGCTTTGATGTGAATTTTGGAGGGATACAGTTAAGCATATATAACAGTGATTAAAAAAACAAACAAAAGGTAACCACCCCATCCTCAGCTTCCTCAACTACAAAATGAGGATTAAAAAACTTGTTACCTTGCCCTGTTTATGGTTTTTGTGAAGAGCATATGAGATGAACTGAAGTCAGTTTCCTAGCATGTCTGAGGCACTTACAAGTACTTCTCAGCCATTAAGTGTCCTTCTTGCTTGATTTTTGGAAGGATAGAGAAATTTTGAAATTGCTTGATGAAAAGAAAGGATACAGACCTTACCTACTTACTAAGTTAATAAGTAAAGATATTTTAAGTATGAAAGACAACTAGGATAGCCATGGAAGAAGGAAAAATAAAAGGTTTTATTCACTTTGGAATATGAGATGATCAAGAAAGCAAAGAAGTCTGAGGTAGGCTTGGGCTGGGTCTACTCCAAATTGCAATAGGCCTCAGGTAGAACTTAGCTCTGAAAGAGGCCTTAAGTGAGATAAATTCAGCAATAGTGTTACTTTTAAAGCTGAAAGAGGTCACCATTCAATTCTTCGTTTAATGGAGGAGAAAACCGACATCCAGAGAGGTGAAATGGTAGGCTAAAAATCACACAATTTAGATAATCAGAGGGCTTATCAATTGATCAACTTGAAAATTATGTCCATAATTGGGAGGAAAATAATAGTATTTACTATTTAACCTGAATTTTACTGGACTGTCAGAACAAAAGCTATCTTTTTTCTTTTTCTTTTTTATTATTAGTATTTTATTTATACATGTTAGTAGGGTACAGAGTAATAAGTTGGTTGATACATCCATTTTGCAGCTATCAAATCAGTTTCCTTACACTTCCATCTCAAACATTTTATGAAACAGAATAAACAAAAGTCGAAAACAAAAGAAAGAAAGAAAAAAGAATTTTAATTAACACAAAATGACAGTTGTATGCAACCATGAATTGTACCTTGATTTTATTTCTTCTCCTCCTCCCCCATCTCCTCCTCCTCCTTTTTTGTATTTTCATATAGTTGCATCCTGTATTTTGCATTTTGCTCCCCCTCTTTAACCTTCTATACTGTTCCCCCTTTCTCTCCTCCTTTCCCCATCATCCACTCTCCCCCACTAGTCTTCATACCTCTCATATGTGGTCCACTTGTATTTTCCATTCTTAGATAACTATGATTGGTACATATGTATGTATAAGTTTTTTCCTGTTAAGGTAGATTTAGTTCCTGCATATGAGCGAGACATGCAGTATTTCTCTTTTTGAGTCTGGGTTATTTCGCTTAAAATGATGTTCTCCAATACTGTCCATTTTGCTGCAAATGACATAATTTCATTCTTTACTGGTGTATAATATTCCATTGTATGTAATATTTTACATTGTATGTGATAATTTTTTAAATCCAACCCTCTGTTGATGGACTCCTGGGTTAATTCTATGTCCTTACAATTGTGAAGAGTGCTGCACTAAATATGGAAGTGCAGGTGTCCCTGTGATATGATGGCTTATCTTCCTTTGGGTATATTCCTAGAAGTAGTATAGCTGGATCATCTGGTAGTTCTATTTTTAGTTTTCTAAGGTACCTCCTTATTGATTTCCAAAGTGCTGGAGCTAATTCACAGCTCTATCAGCAGTGTAAAAGTGTTCCTTTTTCTGTGCATCCTCACTAGCATTTGTTATTTGTTTTGTTAACCTTGGACTGCGATAGAATCTCAGTGTTGTTTTGATTTGCATTTCCCTAATGGCTAGGGATATTGAGCATTTTTTCTTGTGTTTATTGGCCACTTGTGTATCTACTTTTGAGAACCACTTAGTTCCATTGCCCACTTATTTATTAGATTATTTGTTACTTCGGTGTTTAATTTCTTAAGTTCTTTGTACAGTCTAGAAGTTAATCCTCTGTCAGATGTGAAGGATGCAAAGATTTTCTCCCATTCATTGGGCTCTCCATTGACTCTATTTCCTGTACATTGCTATACAGAAGTGCAAAAGCTGTCTTATTTATTATTGTATCTCCTGTAACCAGGGAAGTACTCTGCATATGTTGTTCTTAGGTACTGTCGAGTCAGGTCCAACTCATAGCAACCCTGTGTATGGTAGAACAAAATACTCCCTGATGCTGCCATTCTCAGCACTATGTCCGTACTTCTCTGCTGTTCATAGGGTTTTCAGTGGTTGATTGTTTTAGGATTGTTTCATGAATGGGCTGCCACATCCTTCTCTCATTTTTGCAGTGCTGGGGATCAAACCCTGGGCCTCATAGAGCACAAAGCAGCACTCTACCAACTGAGCTACACCCCAGCCTATTCTCCACATAGTGTTCATTAATGTTTGTTAGGTGGACCCAAAATAAATATTAAATTTGGAGGGGACTTGTGAAATCATTAAGTGTACATTTTTGTGCTATAAAACAAAGTGGCATATTTATGAAATACATGAAACATCTTTAGTGTTATTCTGAAAATCAGTACACAAAGATTACATTAATAAGAGAATTCCAAGATATAAAATCAGCATTTAACAAATAGATCTATTTCTGTATACCAGCAGCAAACATACACTTAGGAATTTTCACACAGTGGTGAGTGTCAACTGTACAATGAGCGACCTTGGAAAACTGGCAGCATCCACTGAAACTCAGCATATTCTTATCCTATGGGAAAATAGTTCCTCTTCCAGGTCTCTATCAATAAGAACATGTGCAAATGTCCACCAAAAGTCACATGCAAGGATGTTTGTGGTTGCATTATTTGTAGGAGCAAATAACTAGAAACCCCAGATATCTATGAACAATAGAATGAATCAATTAATTGTGGCAATTTCACCCCAAGAATATGACACAGCAGTCAATAAATTATTTATATGTAACCTGTGGATGGATAATTCTTTTTGATATCTTAGCATTATACCATTTTTCATACCATATTTTGTTATGCTGAATCATACCATTAGAAAACATAGTAATGTCACAAAATAACTATTAAAAGTATAAAAGTAAGCTGGTATGTAATGGTATGATTCAGCATAATAAAAGCCTATCAGAAAAGAATATATACTAATTAATTCCACTTATATAAAGCTCCAAAACCAGTCCAAATTCTTTGGTCCTAGAATCAAACTACGGGTTACCTCTGGGAAGGTAGAAGGTGATATTAGGGGGGCTGCAACGGTGCTGGTGATGTTCCATGTCTTGATTGAGCTGACCACTTATGATTTATGTACTTTTCTGTGTTTATGTTATATTTAAATGATAGAAACTTTAAGTATGTAGAAGTTTATGTACTGAATTTTTAATCATTGCTTAATCTTAGAAAGAGCAGCACATGATTATCTTAAATGAGACAAGCAATTATCTTAGAATGTAGAGCTGCCTCAAAAAATTAAAGATACCCCCCCACTCTGTCTCCCACCTTTTTTTGTTGTTATTCAAAGTATTTCTTGTACTCCTACATGTTATTTACTTATGGAATTGTCTTCTTAGCATACAGAGTAGTACAGTATATAATATAACCTTCCTGTATTTATATCTATAGTAATTTCCTCTCATAGAATTTTTAAGATATCGAAAAGAATTAAACTTAGGACCATGTATGTAATATGTCTGTCTATCTGTATCTGTTTCTCTTATCTCTCATCCTCTCTTTATATCTAGGACAAACTTGAAGCTATAAGTAGAGTTTATTTTGAGAAGGGGATAGACTGTCATTTTTATTTTAATACTTTTTTCCACCTTTGCAGTACTAGGGGGTCAAACCCAGGGCCTCGTACATACTAGTAGGCAAATGCTCTCGCAGTGAGCTGCACTCTGCAGCCCTCTCCCTTTTTAAATTTTTTAATTTTGAGACAGGATCTCACTAGGTTGCAGAACGTGCCTCAGCCTTTGAACTTGCGATTTTCCTGCTTCTTAGCCTTCTTAGTTGCTGCGATTACAGGTGCCTGCCATGAGGCCCAGCTTACTTTTATACTTTTAATAGTTATTTTGTGACATTGCTATGTTTCCTAATGGTATGATTCAGGCTTGCTAAAAATGCACACAGTAGAGCTGAGGACAATGTAAATGTAAATTTCTGTATTACATTTCTTTATTATTATTATCATTGTTGTTATTGTTGTTATTGTTGTTGTTGTTGTTATCATTATTATTATTATTATTATTATTATTTGTGGTTTGAGATAAAGTCTCGCTATGTTGCTCAGGTTGGTTTTGGACTCCTGAGTGGAAGTGAAACTCCTGCCTCTGCCTCTCTAGTGCTGGGATTGTGAGTGAACCCCACCATGCCAAGTCCTTTTAGTTACACATTTTTCTTTCCAAAGTCAAAGGTCTTTGACTCATGAGTATGCTTACAAGGGTGTGTTAACCTTCCTCCTTTCCTTCCCCAAATTTCCTAATTGCATTTTTAGATTTTATAATTGTATTTGTCCTTTGTATACATAAATACACAAGCTATTTTAAAATAAGTTTCATTAGGTGGCTGATTAGTATAATGGTGTTATGCGTAGGTGGCTGGTGATAAGAGGTCACAGATCTGGAAGTTAGGAAATCAGCTAGAGATCATGCTCTTTACATTTACTCTCCACTTGGAAACAACATAGATTCCTTCCTCTTCCACTCTTTTGCGGAGTGCTTTGGGGAATCTAGGGTAAGTGAATAAATCTGAACATCTGAGGTTTATTTTTCTTTAAAAATATAAACTGGGTGTTAGTATTTTTCAGACAATTAAGAGCTCACATCTAAGGGTTTTGGTTGTAGTTCTTTGCTGCTGATTAGATATTCCTCAGTGGTGATTAGTGAATGTACAAATGCAATCATTTGGTAGAGCTTAATCACTCTTATGTTTGAGAAGTTAGTTACCCAGAAGGATAAATTGAAGCTTGTATAACTTCTATTAGCCTTACTTAAAAAAAAAAAAAAAAAAAAAAAAGGAAGAAGAAGGAGAGGAAGAATTTGGAATATTGAGTCATATAAGATAAACTGTACTTTAAAAGAAGTAGAGAGCCTGGGCATATACATTTCTATGAATATATTGTCATGCTGTGGTTGTGCTATGTGAATGTTGTCTGTAGTAGAGGAAGCATGTGAAAAGTCAGCCCTTGTTTACCATACCATGGCAGGTTTCCCTCAGAGACATGCAGTAAGACTTGCTCCCTAATCACGTACATTTTCTTCTTCCTTTGAGTTGGGTTGCTGAGTCCCCACTATCACAGTATGTGCAAAGGGGAGGACATATCTCTTCCAGGTTTTCTGCATTCCTCACAGCTGAAGAGAGATAGATGGCTATACTTTATCCTGCCCCCCCCCACAGGTATGAAGCAAGGGGAGAACAGAATACATGTATCTGGGCCATGCTGCATTCCTTTCTGCTAGGATGGGTTATAGGCTTGGGTCTTGAAAGTGAGGCCTGGAGTGGGTTTGAGCAACTGAGAAGGACAAGCCAGGAATATCTATGAAGATGCCAACTGGCTGCTCGGGCCAAGCAGTATAGAGAGCCATGACTTTGTAAAATTCAGGGGTTGCTCTTCAAATGTGTAGTACAAAAGCTTAGTTTTATAAAATCCAGCTTATTTTATGCTAAGCAAATTCACAGTTGCAGATGTATACATCTTAATGCTATACCTGGGTCTTTGCTCTTAGAGTAACCAACTGTCCCAGATTGTCCAGGACTGTCCCAGTGTTAGCACTGAAAGTTCTGTGCCCTGAAACATCTGTCTTGGGGAAACTCCTCAATCCTAGGGGGATGATTGCTCACCCTCTTTCACTCCTCAGAGCCCTTTAGCAGCTACAGCAGGGGAGGAGGAAAAATGGATTTTTACTGCCACTGTGTAGCCTTCTGCCCTGGGGTATAGCTGATAAGAGCCCTCAGCCCTTGTACAGCAGTACAACCCAGGAAGCAATTTCTAGGGGAAGAGCATTGTTACTTCTCAAGTGTGCCCAGATGTTACTATTGTGATGATCTATTGCTACATAAATGACTGCAGCATTTACAGGCCTGAAACAGTATTACTTAAAACTTTTTTTTTTTTTTTTTTAATCTCTTCTTATTTCTGTGGGCCAGAGTATTAGGCAAAGCTCAGCTGGCAGATAGAGCTCTCTCAGGCCCCTAGTGGTTACAGCTGGAACAGTGGAGGACTGATGGTCAACACTTCATCTTACTTCAGGGCCTCTCCAGGACCTGTGTCTGTAAGGACTAGTTTAGCCTTTCTCATGGCACAGTAGCCTCTAGGCAGTTGGGTGTTGGCTTGGTACTTTAGGGTTCCACAAGAAATATCTCAGACAATAAGTAAGAGGGTATCTCAAATGTTACGTAGGATATTATTACGTACCATTATTTATACCAATTTTGAGCCACAAAATTTAAGGGGGCAGAATATGGACCTCATTTCTTGTGGATTGGGATATCAGCATCACATCTGAAGAAAAACATGCTAAGATGGGAAGATTATTGCAGCTGTCTTTGAAAAATACTGTCCAGCATAATTACCTTGGCATTTTTTCATTAATAAAAGTAGAGAAGTTTGTTAAAATGTAAATTTTTCATCATGAATTTTCATAAAGCAATCTTCATTTTGAATACAAATAAAATGTCAGCCTGTAAGTGTTTCTTGACTTGTCCAAAAACCCCAGGTCACCATTTACTGGAATGAATATGTCTTTCTGTCTGCATGTATGTATGCATACCTATTCAGCAATCCCCAAATCCAACTGATCAACATAGCTATAACAAAAGTTCATTTGTTATTGTAGTAAGAGTTTTTTGGGGTGATGTATTTTATGTATACAGTCTACAGCTGTACCACTGTGGCGTCTGATCCCATCCGATCTCAGAAGCTAAGCAGGGTCGGACCTTGTTAGTACTTGGTTCGGAGACAGCCTGGGAACACCAGGTGCTGTAGGCTTGGGAGAAGGACCTGGCAACGCACTCCACCAATCTGCCATTGAGAACCCTATGAATAGCAGAGAAGCAGCAACAATATTGTTTCACCCATTGTACCCTGGGCTGCTATGAGTCAGATACCGACTCAACAGCACCTAACAACAACAATTTATGTGTACATAAGCACCCTGGAGGATGGAAAAAAAAAAAAAAGATTAATTGGGAAAAGAAAAAGACATTGGTAACACAGGATGACTAAGGTTGAAACGAGGTATCCATAGCAGGAAAGAATGCTGAAGACATGGTAGCTGGAACGAGAACTAAGGCACAGGCCAGCAGCAGCTGTTTAAGAGTGAAAAGGCAGGTGGGTGCCAGAGTGCATGCCTGTAATCTCAGTGACTTGGGAGGCTGAGGCAGGAGGATTGTGAGTTCAAGGCCAGAGGAAGGCTGAACAACTGCCCAGATCTCTTAGACTGCTTTTCTTCCCCCATGACCCTTAAGACCTATGAATAATTATTCCTGGTAGCCTCTAGCTTCTCCTTCTTGGGTAATAGAATTTGGGCTATGTAAACAACAAAAAAAGAAATGTTTAAATGGGAGCTGGGAGTGCAATGCAGTGGTAGAGCACTTAACCACTAGCATGTGAGAGGCCCTGGGTTAAACCCTCCCATTACTGGGGGAAAAAAAGAGAGAGAATGAAAGGGCAGGTCTACATAGCATCATTTTAGTATGGTCATTTGGTTTAAATCTGGGGCACTAAATTCTGGCCCAGATCTCTAAGACTGCTTCTCTTCCCCCATGGTGCTTAAGACACATGAGTTATTCCTGGTAGCCTCCAGCTTCTCCTTCCAGGGTGATAGAAATTGGGCTATGTTAACAAAAATTCTAGTGTAGCTGTTTGGGGCATTTGCTGACAGTACTATTTTGACAAAGTTTCAGGAAAGCATGATGTTAATTTTTTAACTGTTATTTTATTGGCATTGTGTATATTTAATATTACAACTTCAACTTTAGGAATCTTACATGAGTTCTATTGTTTTGTCCTAACTTCATTGTATTAGTCTATTGAAATATTTCAAAATTTTAAAAAGTGTACAATAGCAGAAAGCTTATTATTCTGAGCCACTAGTTGTTTAAAAAAACATTTTCTGTGTTTGGATTCTAGGAATATTGTAATACGGTCCAGCTAGATTCTGGGATCGATTACCGAAGAAGGGAACTCCCTGCTGCAGGGAAACTCTACTATCTGTAAGTTTTTTTGTGCTTTTTAAAAAAATTTAATTTTCCAAGTTTAAAATCTAATAATTTATTAGGAAAAGATGAGACAAATAAGCATTTAAATTATTAGAACATGAAAGACTAATTCTGAATCTCATGATTTATAAACACAATGTTATGTTAACTTCTTTAAATTGTGCTTTTACAATCCATATTTGTATCATTTATAATATGTGATTGGGCAAAGCCCTAATTAGTTTTTTGGGGATGAGTGATGACAGATGGTTAGACAGTAATGAGTATCCTCTTAGAAGAGGCTGTGATATTAGGAAAATATCTTTAACATGTTAAAGTAATTAATTATTTGTGGACCTCTTCTGACAAGTGTGCCATTCATGTTCCCCTAACGTTGTTGTTTTATTTTGTCAGACAGTCTGCTTATATTTATCATTGTTGATTGACTTCCATGCTTAACTGATGTAAAATGTATGCTATACGTAAATACAATTAGATATATTTTAAAGTCTTTTATAATAAGATTCTTAAGCTGGGCATAGTGGTACACACCTGTAATTTCAGCATTTGGGAGGCAAAGGCAGGAGGATCGATGCAAGTTTGAAGACAGCTTGGTTTATATATCGAGTTCCAGGCCAGCTTCAGCTCTACAGAGAGATCTGATCTCAAAAAAACCCACACAAATGAAACAAAACAAAACAATAAATGACTCTCTTGAGTAGGAGCAATTTATAGTAATAGATGTATTCAGCACGTGCTGCTAATGCTGAAAAACAAATATAGTTTGTTTTAAAATGTCATTTGTGAAAACCTGAGAAGGAAAAAGTACTTTACAGATGCAAACTGTTGTTTAGTATATGCCAATAGTGTTTCTCACATAGTGGGTTCTCAGTAAATAGCTCTAAGGGCTAATTATAATTTAACTAAAAGGCATATTTCTGGTAATTTAAATTTTGATGACAACGTGTATATAAGAGGTTGAGGAAAGTTCTTGTCTCTGCCACCTTGTAAGCAGAAGTACTTACTGTTTTTGAAGCAGAAATTAGCTAGAAAAATCACATAATTAAAATTGCATACTTTACAACATACCAATGGGACTGTCTCAGTTTATTATTCAGATTTAGATGAATATTATAGAAGGTTCTTCATCTATCCTTAAGTACTTTGTCTTTAAAGTACTTTGTAATTTTTAAAAATTCTTATAGCACTATTTTTCTTTTCACTTGGACTTTTTCTTCCCAGTTTCTTTTATCTTGATGCTTTCTGATTATTTATTTTTCTGATATTCACAACCTTTCCCTGATTTTTTACCATGTACTTCTTGCTGTTCCAGATGTATGGTACTTATACATTAATTTATTATTCAACTTATTCTTTTTTGAAAGGAGGTAATTCTTGTTTCCTATTTTCTGATAAATATATTTTTATGTGGAAGAATTAAAATATTTTTCTAAGGAGTTGTTCCTTAAATACACATAATAGTGTGGGTTTGAATCATCAAATCTATTTCATGAAATCAGAAAGACCTCAGTGAGATTTCTTGGAGGTAAAATGGCTGCTTTTGCTTGAGGCAAAGCTATTTCCTCTCCCTGACTTACCTTATGTTGCCCATTGCTCTTCCTAATAAAAGTAAGATGATTCAGTTTCATTCTCAAAACATGCACTGGAAGAAAACAGACTCTAACAACATCCCAGATTCCAGAAAACTAAAATCTATGAAGGATACCATGAAACTCTGAAACAACTTTCTTTAAATAGATATATAAATTCACTTACTTCTTAAGGAAGACACATTTATTCATAAATTTAATACCAGAAGGACTTGACCATAGTCATAACCAATATTAGAGAGTTGAGGGCATATCTCACTCATTAAAATCATCTCAGAAGTAGAAAGTAATATTAGTTACTAAGATCAGATGCTGAGGATACGGTTTTATTGTTCCATGTGAGCATTTTTTTCATGGCAGAGTAAAAAAAAATTTTTCCTGAAGTCATGTTGATGTTTCTGATCTAATTAAATTTCTTTCTGTCTTTCTTTTATAGCAAAACTCACTAATTTTCTCTCTGTAAGAGACTTTAATGTGCTGTTCTATATATATTGTCCTGTTAAAACATTTTTTTTTCTGTGTTACCCTCTGGCTAGACATCTGGAATAGGTTCCTGAATATGAGTCCAGACTACCTTCTTGCCAATTTCTGGAGGCCTAACTGCCTGAAAAGAAAAATAAAATTCTCTCTTCCTTTTAGGAGAACAGCAAGTACTATCTCAGAAGTTCATGCAAATAGAATCCCATGTATGATTATGGTTCTTAACTAAACAGAAATAGTCATTAACTCAGTATCTTACTAGACTAATTTTTCCAAAAGACAATTAAAAATGTCCAAAAATAGAATCCAAATAACATCAAGAACTATCACTGATTTAGCTGGGCATGGTGGCACTTGCCAGTAATCCATCACATAGGAGGCTGAGCCATGAAGATCTTGAGCTTGCGGCCAGCCACCCTGTCTCCAAAACAAAAAACAAACAAACAAAACATTACCACTGACTTAAGAATAAGTAGCCCCAAAGTGCCTATTCCCAAGAAAGGGGATCCAACCAAATGTGGAAATTATCAAAAGATATCATTAATTTCACATGAAAATAAAATTTTCCTAAAGATCATTCAAACGTGACTGTAGCTGTGTACTGCCAGGGAACTTCTGGGAAAATCAAGTTGGATCCAGAAGATAGTGTGGAACCAGGGACATCATTGTTTACATTAGTGGATATCGGCCAAAAGCAAAGAGTACCAGAAAGATGTCTATGTTTTATTGACTATACAAAGGCATTTGACTGTGTGGATCACAACCAATTATGGATAACATTGCAAAGAATGGGAATGCCAGCACACTAAAGTGTATTCATGAAGAATCTGTACATGGACCAGGAGGTAGTTGTTCAAACAAAACAAGGAAACCTTGCTTGGTTTAAAGTTGAGAAAGGTGTATGTCAGAGCTGTACCCTTTCACCATACCTCTTCAATCTCTATACTGAGAAAATAATCTGAGAAGCTGGACTTTATGAAGAATAACGTGGTGTCAGGATTAGAGGAAGATTCATCAACAGCCTGCATTATGCAGATGGCACAACTTTGCTTGCTGAAAGTGAAGAGATTTTGAAATATTTATTGATGAAGATCAAAGAACCCAGCTTTCAGTATGGATTGCACCTCGACATCAACAAAAGTCCTTACTACTGGGTCAGTAAGCAACTTCATGATAAATGGAGAAAAGATTGAGATTGGAGTTTTAGTATATCTATTGATCTTCTTGGAGAAATTCCATTTATTTATTTATTTATTTATTTATTTATTGTGGTACTGTGGGTTGAACCCAGGGTCTCATGCTTTCATACTTTGCTGGACCACTGAGCTGTACCCCCAGCCCATATTTTTACTTTTGTGAGACAGGGTCTCGCTAAATTACGTAAATTGCCTCTGGTCTCAAACTTTCGATCCTCCTACCTCCACCTCCCGAGCTGCTGGGATTACAGATGTGCGCCACCATGCCTGGCTTCTTTTATTTTATTTTAAATTATTTTTAAATAGTATATCTCAATTATAAAAAGTAAGGGGTTTCATTATGGCATCTCCATATGTGCATGTAATGTACTTTAGTCATATTCACTTCATCTATTATTCTTATTCCTCTCTGCCTTCACCTTTCCCCCTCCCACATCCCAAATTGTCCTCCTAATTATTTTCATGCCCTTTTTAAAGAACCCCTAGATTCCACATATGAGAGAAAACATGGATTACTTTGTGAGACTGGCTTATTTCACTTAACATGATGATCTCTATCTTGACAAAATCCAATATCTCTTTATGATAAACTAAAGAAGCTAGAAATAGAAGGATTATGCCTCAATATAATAAAGGCTATATGGGCTGGGATTTAGCTCAGTTGGTAGAACACTGCACTGCAGTCTATGAGGTCCTGAGTTCAATTCCCAGCACCGCAAAAATGGGAGAAGGGCCTGGCAATCCACTCCCAAGACAATCCCGAAACAGTCAGGCATTGAAAACCCTATGAGGGTCGCTATGAGTCGGATACCGACTCGACAGCACCTAACAACAACAACAATATTCAACAGACTAATAGCTAACATTGTACTGAATGGGGGGGAAACTGGAAGCATTTCCTCTAAAATCAGAAACAAGACATAGTTTTCCACTATCACTACTCTTATTCCATATAGTGCTTTAAATCTTAGCCAGAGCAATAAACCAATAGAAAGAAAGAGGGATACAAATAGGAAAGAAAGAAGTTAAGTTATCCCTGTTTGCAGATGATACGATCCTACACTTGAAAGATCCTGAAGCCTCCACCCGGGAGATTCTTAGATCTGATAAACATTTTCAGCAAACTAACAGAAAACAAAATAAACAAAGAAAAAGCAATACCTTTTCTATACTCTTAATAATAAACACTTAAAAAGAAGCCAGGAAAGCAATCCCATTTATAATAGACTCAAATAAATAAATAAAATACCTAGGCATAAACTTAACCAAAGATATTAAAGAAAGTGACTTTGTTTTACTGATCTATTTTCTGTTCCTTTCTGTTTTGTGTTTCATTGATTACTGTTCTCATTACTTTCCTCCTTCTGCTCAGTTTGTTGTTTTTATTGTAGTTAGGTGCCGTCGAGTCAAGTCCAACTCATAGTGACCCTATGTACAACAGAACGAAACACTCCCCAATTCTGTGCCAGGCACACAATCTTTTTTACGTTTAAGCCCATTGTTGCACGGACTGTGTCAATCCATCTTGTTGAGGGTGTTCCTTTTTTTCATTGACCTGCCACTCTCCCAAACATGATGTCCTTCACCAGGGATTTGGTCCCTCCTGAAAACCTGTCCAAAATATGTAAGACACAGTCTAGTCATCCTTCCTTCTAATAAGCACTCTGGTTGCACTTTTTCTAGGACAGATCTATTGATTCTTTTGGTAGATTCAATATTCATCTCCAGCAGCATAATTCAAAAGCATTGATTCTTCTCCTCTCTCCCTTATTCAACATCCAGCTTTCACAACTGTATGATGTGACTGAAAATACCATGGCCTGAATCAGACACATCTTCATCATCAATGTGATATCTTTACTTTTCAATATTTTAAAGAGGTTTTATGCAACAGCTTTTCCAAGTGCAATGCCTCTTTTGATTTCTTGACTGCTGCTTCCACAGGTGTTGATTGTAGAAACAAGTAAAGCAAAATCTTGGACAACGTCAGTCTTTTCTCCATTTATCATGAAGTTGTGTACCTACCCAGTAGTAGGGATTTTTGTTTTGTTGATGTTGAGGTACAATCCATACTGAAGGCTATGTTCTTTGGTCTTCATCAGTAAATGTTTCAAATCCTCTTCACTTTCAGCACGGAGAAATGTGTCATCTGCATAACACAGGTTGTTAATGAGTTTTCCCCTTCAATCATGTCACATTCTTTTTCATAAAGTCGAGGATTATTTTCTCAGCATAGAGACTGAAGAGATATGGTGAAAGGATACAGCCCTGACACACACCTTTCTCAACTTTAAACCGGGCAGTGTGTCCTTGTGTTTCAACAACTACCTCCTGGTCCATGTACAGATTCCTCATGAGTAAAATTAAGTGTTCTGATATGCCCATTCTTTACAATGCTATCTATATAATTTGTTGTGATCCACACAGCACACAGGCAAATACCTTTCTATAGTTAATAAAACATAGACATCTCTCTGCTATTCTGTGCTTTCAGCTTAGTTTGGATTTAATTTATTCTTTTTTTTCCTAGGATTTGCTTTTCATTAAACAATTTTTTTTTTTTTTTTTTTTTTTTTTTTTAGTGCTGGGGGCTTGAACACACTGCCTTGTGTATGCTAGGCAAGCACTCTACTACTGAATTACATCCTCAGCCCCTTTTCTAGTTTTTTAAGGTAGAAGCTTAATTCCTTGATTTTAAACTTTTCTGCTCTCATTATATAAGCATTTCATTTACGTATTTACCCCAGTACTGGGTGGTTGAACTCAGGACCTCGTGCATGCTAAGAAACTGCTGTACTACTGAGAAATGCCCCAACCCCACTTTCTAAAAATGTAATTTTTTTAAACTTTGAAACAGGGTCTCACTAAGTTGTGAAGCCTGCCTCTGGCATTAAATTTGCAATCCTAGTGTCTCAGCCTCCTCAGGCTCTGGGGTTACAAGCATGTGCTGTGGTTCTCAGCTTATATAAGCATTTTAATGCTTTAAATTTTCCTCTAGGTATTACTTTAACCATACTTTACACTTTTTTTAAAAAATGAGGTCTCACTATGTTGCCCAAGCTAGTCTCAAATGTGGGCTAAGTGATTCTCTCACTGTAGCATCCCAAGTAGCTGGGACTACAGATGTGTACCACTCCACCCAGCTTACACTTAACACATGTTAATGCATTTGCGTTTTTAATGCAAATCACAGCTTGCATTTTTTTCCTGTTACTTCCCCTTTACTTCAGTTTCTGGGATTCCAGTTGCACCCATATCAGGTCCCTTTATGTGTCCTATAGCTCACTAATGCTTTGTTCATTTTTTTTCTCTGTGATTTATTCTATGGCCAATAGATTATTTAGAAATGTATTTCGTTTCTAAATATTTAATAATTATTATATATATTCTTCTGTTACTGGTTTCTAAATTGTATTCATCACAGAGAACCTATGCTATATGATTTGAATCCTTTTAAATTTATTGAGACTGTTTTATGACACAGAATATATTGTATCTTGGAACAAGTTTCTTGTACACTGAAATAATGTATTCTGCTGTTGTTGGTTCAGTGTACTTTACATGTCATTTAGGTCAGGTTGTCTGACAGTCTCCTGAATCCTTACTGATTTTTTTTTTGTCTATTTCTTCTATCAATTATTAAGAGAGAGTTTTCTAACTCTAATTATGGATTTGTCTATTCCTGCAGTTCTATCTAATTTTGCTTCATGTATTTTGAAGTTCTATCATTAGATGCATAAATACTTAGGATTAATACATTTCTCTTGATAAGCTGACCTCTTCGTCACATGAAATGAGCCTCATTATTCCTAGTAATATTCCTTGCTGTTGTGCAATCTAGCAATCTAATCTCTATCTTTTAATTTGGAGTGTTTTAACTGTGTACATTTAATATGCTTAATGGTATGATTGGGCTTAAATGTACTATCTCACTGTTTATTTTCTGTCATTCTGTCCTTCATGTTTTTTTCTTTTCTTGACTTTTTTGTATTATTTTTTGAGATTCCATTTTATGCACCAGGCACAGTGGTGCACACCTGTAATCCCGGTAGCTCGGGAGGTGGAGGTAGGAGGATCGCAAGTTCGAGACCAGAGGCAGTCTGTGTAATTTAGGGAGACCCTATCTCAAAAAAGTAAAAAAAAAAAAAAAATGGGTTGAGGGCACAGCTCAGTGGTCCAGCACTTGTAGAGCATGCAGGTGCGAGGCCCTGGGTTCAACCCCCAGTACCACAAAAAAAAAAAAAAAAAAACCCCACAAGATTCCATTTTACCTCTTATTTTAACTTATTTTTAATCGTTATTTTAGAATTTACAGAGCGCATCTTTAGCTCATCACAGTCTGCCTTCAAGTAATATTATACTCCTAAATCCTGTAACATAGATAGACATCTTTTTGATATTCTCTGCTTTCAGCTAATATCCACCTGACATCAGCAATGATGTCCCTAGTTCCCTGCCCTCTTCTGAATCCCACTTGATTTTCCAGTAATTTCCTGTCTATGTATTGCTGCAGTCACTTCTGAATGATCTTTAGTAGAATTTTGCTGGTGTGTGATATTAATGATATTGTCCGATAGTTTGCACATTCAGTTGGATCCCCTTTTTTGGGAATAGGCACAAATATGGATCTCTTCCAGTCAGTTGGCCAAGTAGCAGTTTTCCAAATCTGTTGGCATAAACATGTTAACACC
>VMDO01017515.1:0-44691 GCA_007922755.1 Pedetes capensis | reverse complement strand
AATTATGGATAACACTTCGGAAAATGGGAATACCAGAACACCTAATTGTGCTCATGAGAAATCTGTACATGAACCAGGAGGCAGTTGTTCGAATAGAACAAGGAAACACTGAGTGGTTTAAAGTTGAGAAAGGTGTGTGTCAGGGCTGTATACTTTCACCCTATCTCTTCAATTTATACGCTGAGCAAATAATCTGAGAAGCTGGACTTTATGAGGAAGAACACAGCACCAAGATTGGAGGAAGACTCATTAACAACCTGCGTTATGCAGATGACACAACTCTGCTTGCTGAAAGTGAAGAGGACTTAAAACATTTACTGATGAAGAGCAAAGGTCATAGCCTTTAATATGGGTTACTACTAAACATCAACAAAACAAAAGTCCTTACAACTGGTCCAGCAACTTCACAATAAATGGAGAAAAGATTGAGGTTGTCCACGATTTTGCTTTGCTTGGCTCTATAATCAACAGCCATGGAAGCAGCAGTCAGGAAATCAAAAGACGCATGGCTCTAGGAAAAGCTGTGGCAAAAGATCTCTTTAGAGTATTGAAAAGCAAAGATGTCACATTGAAGACGAAGGTGCATTTGACTCATGCCCTGGTATATTCAGTCACATCACATGGTTGTGAAAGCTGGACATTGAACAAGAGAGACAGAAAAAGAATTGATGCTTTTGAATTGTGGTGCTGAAGACGACTATTGAATATACCATGGACTGCCAAAAGAACCAACAAATCTGTCCTAGAAGAAGTGCAACCAGAGTGCTCCTTGGAAGCAAGAATGGCCAGACTGTGTCTTACCTATTTCGGACATGTAGTCAGGAGAGATCAATCCCTGGAGAAGGACATCATGTTTGGGAGAGTGGCAGGTCAATGCAAAAGAGGAAAACCCTCCACCAGATGGATTGACACAGTGTCTGCAACAATGGGCTTAAACATAAATAAGATCGTTTGCCTGGCACAGAGTCAGCAAGTGTTTTGATCTGCTGTGGGGTTGCTATGAGTCGGACTCGACTCCATGGCACCTAACAGCAACAACAACAACTCTATGTCATAGAAATATATCTTATTATACATGACTAAATTAAAATTTTGGTTCTACTCCAATTTCATGTGCATTTTATCTAATGTAAACCAATTTCTCAGAACCTAATCATCTTCCTAAACTCTGAAAAGAAAAAATCTCTGGGTTTTTACATAGGAGGCTAGCTTCCCATAAGATAAAACATCTACCTACTAACATATCACTATGTAAAGTCTCAGGTAAGAAGCTCATTTTAGAGATATGTCTTAGGAAAAGCTCGCTTATCCTGAGAAGTATGAAGCAGATTGTATTTCCCTTCCCTATCCTTTTTTCTTTACAGTCAAAGAGCTTACTGGCAATTGTAAGGTGGTTCTCGAACTTCTCATGTTTATGAAATACTTTTGGATGTTAAAATTTGGGACAGCAAACTTGAATGAATGAAACAACTTAAAACAAATCCAAATCAATTATCATGCTATCTCAGAGGGTCTACAATTCAACCACAATCCACTATCCATATGGTCCCCTCTTTGTATTATAGCTGTTTGGGAATTATTCCTGCGCAAAAACTGATTTCTTACCTACTCACAAGGCAAAGCTCTCTTAGAGCCCAGTGAACCACTGTCTTCCTCTAAAGCCAATTTAATGTATTTCACTATATCTCTAACTTGAAGCAAATTTTACAAACGGCTCCACCTCAACATTACATGTGATGAACATAATTTTTTACAACAAAAATTAAAATTTACAGCATTACTTATAATGAACATTACTTTTCACAACAAAAATTAAAGTTTATATCTATGAGGACTTTGCTACACAATGTATCAGCACTCCCTTCAAGAACCAGTCTTACTGATTTTCAATTTCCCTCCACTGTGACTGACATCATTCTATTTTCTTTACTCCTAGTGCTTTATTTTTATTCACATTTTTCTCTCTTGCTGAGTGTATTCTTGCTTTCTTAAATTCTTTGTGGAGTAAGAGTTGCTGTTGTTGTCAGATGCCATGGAGTCAAGGTTTCATAAAACAAAACACAGAAAGGAAATGCTTTCTTTGGCGACTACTCTCTATTGCCCTCTGCAGGTAGAAGGAAAGAATAAGGGATTATATTATAGCTATGTCCTAGAAATTGTCATCTAACAGGAAAATTTAAAGTAACTGGTGGTTTTTGAGAAGCTAACTATTACCAACTAAAGTCCATATATTCACAGGAATTTTTCCCCAATTTATTAAATCCCTCTCACTATGGAAATGTCTTTGGGAACCATACACTTTTACATTCCATAAGTCTTCTTATCTCCTGCACCCATTCACAAATGGACACCAAAGTCCTCATTTACCCTGTGTTATGGCCAGGGTCTTTATGTAAAAGTTCATTCCAGACTTGTAAAAATTGGATCTGGTTGAAAAAGAAAATACAGACTCAATAATTGTTATAACATAAAGGTGCAAACATTAAACAATTCACCCTGTGTCTGCTGTGCAAATGTCAACAAATGTTGAAACCCTTGTCATGCAGCAAAAGTAATTCTTTTTACTCAGAGATTTGTATTTTTATTAAAAGTGTAAAGCAAGCTACAAGATAACCAGCAAACAAGTAGCTCCAATTTTATGTGCAAAGGACCACTGATTATGCATAGGTTTTCTTCAATCACACTACTTTGTATGGGTAGTAATACTGTCAGTGACATCACCTTCTAAAACCACAGACCCAAATGTATAGGCACATTGTACCAAATGAACCCAAATCAATGACCTGGATAATCCAACCAGAGTAACACTATTATTCCTCCTGAAAAATATGTTAATCCGATGCATGCTCAGGGAGCGCATTGGATGGGAGAGAAAATCAAGCTTTGTTTACTTTTATTTACATTATATTTTCTTAAAGAAAGTGCATCAGAGAAATTAATATTATCGTGTGAATCAGAATACGTTGTTTTACTTTGCGTTAGTAGCAAGTTAAATAATTCATTAACGATTACAGCTTCTTGGGTAAGAATATTCTTATCAAAGATATTTTCTAAAGAATTGAACTCCAAGTGTGTATTCACATAGGACATCAATACATTTTCACAGCTGTACAAACGGAATGATTTGTAGCATTCCTGATAGAGGCAGCACTGTTTCATAGGGGTGGGGATATTAACGATTTATAGCTTTTAGTTCCATTTCCGCCTGCTTTAAGATTCAATTGATCCATTCTAGTTATGCACCTTCATAATGAATATAATATGGATTTAAATCAGGCAGGCTTAAATTTTGTCAACAGCTGTAAATCTAAGATGAGGTAAAAAATGTTTCTTCAAAAGATATATAAGAGGACTGAGGATGTATCTCAAGTGGCCCAATACTTCCTGTTGTTGTTGTTAGGATTTTTTGCGGTGCTGGGAATGGAACTGGGGACCTCAGAGACTGCAGAGGGGCGCTCTACCAACTGAGCTAAAGCCCAGCCCCAACACTTGCATGCACAACAACAACAACAACAACAACAAAACACAAAAACATTATACAGAAAAGAGATCTAATGAATCCTTTCATTCATTTAAAAGTACACACTAAGCACCTCCTACAAATCTGGGCAAACCCTACAGACGCGCCTTCAAAGACCGCACATCCGGGAATCCCGAGGCCCCGCCCCCTGCTCCTGTCTTCCCTCTGGAGGCGGAACCATGGGCGGTTGAGGCGGTCTCACCGCCACGCCACGCCCAGTCCCACGATCCGCCCGTCGCGGGCGGAGCCTGCGCAGCGCGTAAAGTGAATGCGTGCGACTGCCGGGCTGGCTGGATCCATGGCTGACGGTGGTCGGGCGCCTCAGGCCCGTGCCCTCCTGCAGCAGTGCCTGCACGCCCGACTGCAAGTTCGTCCAGCCGAGGGGGACGCCACGGCGCAGTGGGTAGAGGTAACGTCGGCCAGGGATTTTGAACCTCACCGTCTGCCTACCTGAGCTCGGTGAACTATAGGCCTCATTGTCTGAGACGGCTTTGCTGCTCCTGGCTTGTGCTGGACTTGTTCAACCCTGTAGGTTAGACTTGCTGCAAGAGTTCAAGATCTGCTTTGACTTCTGCCCCAGCTTATGTTGACTGTAGCGTAGTCTTAGCATAGAAAGGAGGTTTCCCTAGAAATAATAATTTTATTTCAAGAAACTTTTTTGCGGTGCTGAGTGATCAACCCCTAAGGCTTGGCAGATGCTGGGCAAGCATTCTACCACTGAACTACAGCCCCCAGCCCAAGAAAGTTTGCTTTAATTTGACTAATTTCCAACTAATAAACGAAGACCACTACTTTAATAAGTTTTGCATTGTTATCGAATACATTTCTTACGAAGAGTTTAAAACATTTACCTTAATATGAGTTCTTTCTGCTTGCCTACCTGCCTTTTCAAGACAGGGTGTGTATTGCAAGAGCAAATATAATGTTCTTTTAAGTCCCTTGATGGAATTTTGGAGTAACTTGAAATATGAGAAAAAAATTAAGGATTTTGGAACTACTCAAAATCTTTAATGTAAGAAAATCTTATTCATCTCTACTAAATTGGGTCCCGGATCCTTAACAAAATCCTAATCATTATTTTAAACATTACCCATGAACTGTGATATATAGGTGATTATTCTTAAATCGGAGTCTGTTACCCTGTGCTAATTTGGAAATAACTTATAAGCATTAAACATTCCTGTATTCCCACCTCTCTACTTTTCTCAGGAATTCTTTTTCCTTGTTTCTCATTTTACAACCTTTCATTGACGTTTTAATGTCTCTTTTCTATTTGAAATTGTTCCTCTGTATTTATATATTTTATATTTAAAGAATCACCTATTTTAGTTGTCCTCTGGCACTATAAATTCATTTAGAGTCCTTCCATGCTGCTTTATGTTTCTCATTTCACATTTTCTTATACAAAATCACAGGTATTACAGCTTTCCAAACTATCATTTTGTGTTCATAAACTTTGAAAGCTGATTTTAAAGGCTTTTCCTTCCCTCCCACACATGGCTAAATTATAGAGCTAACAAGTAATTAGATAGTGAGAAAGTGTACATTCTTCTTTCTTATGGGTCCTTTACCTTATTCTATTATCAAAGTTCTTATTTTTTTAGAAACAGTATTTTGATTGTTGAAAGATTTTAAAGTTACTTTGCTTGTTCTTAGTTTCATTGATTTGGAACTTTGCTGTCTCAGACTGTTTTTCTTCCTGAGAATTGAACATTTTTAAGCTACAGTAAGAATTTTCTGTACTTTTCTATATATTTGGAATGTTTTATACCAAAGAAGATACAAGAGAAGTGATTTTGACTTGAAGAGAGGACTTCATAGGTCACAACTTAAGAGCTATTATTGGAATAAACAAAAAGAAAATAACATTGAGGAGGTAATGTGGTGAGTGGAAAGAATGAGTATCTATTTGGGGGAATAATTAGATACTTAATTCTGACGTTGCAAATGTCCAACTATGAATATTTTAAATAATTGGGCTCATGCTGAAAATGCTATTGGTGGAGAGACCTGTGATACTGGTGCAGATATCCATCATTCACCTTGCCAGCCTCTTATTGGTATGCACTGGGGGCCCTTGCCTATTAATCCAGAAGCACTTTTTAAAAATGACTGCTTTTCCAGGTAAATTAATGTGAATGCAGAGCTGTATTTACACAGAAAATCACTTAGCCAACACAAAACCTGGAAGATAAAGTTAAATGTTAATGCAATAAACAGATAAATTGAGTCTCCATCATGTGTAAAGCATGTAAAGTACTTTGAAAGTTAAAATGTAAAATAAATTGTGCTTCTGCCTTTGCATTTATTTTTATATACTCATTTAATTCCCACATATGTAGCACTTGACATGAACCCAGCACTGTTTTAAACACTTTACAACAATTAATTTTTAATCTTTTATTTAATTTTTAATCTTTTTGTAAAAAGCTCCTGGAGTCAATAAGTTAATATCTAGAATTACAAGTTGAATGATTCACTCAGCAGCAGAATCAAAGTCACTTATCAAGTGTCTCTTATAGTCTATCTTATAAGAGCTAATGCCTTAGCCCTGTGGCATCTGATCCCATCAGATCTCAGAAGCTAAGCATGGTGAGGCCTGGTTAGCACTTGGATGGGAGACCGCCTGGAAACACCAGATACTGTAGGCTTGGGAAACAGACCTGGCAACCCACTCTAAAAAATCAATCAGCCATTGAAAACCCTATGAACAGCAGAGAAGCACTGACAATAGTGTTTCGACTGTTGTGTGTAGGGTCGCTATGAGTGGGATACCAACTTGAGAGCACCTAACAACAACAACATTAGAGCTAATAAAGAAATATCCAAGTCATTATGTAAATAAGTAAGTTTATATTCCTGATAACAATCAACCTTGTCATGTAGAACTTACTATCATAAGTATAATTTTCAAGGCCTAATCATTGTGCTTGGGACTAAGGTTTAGCTCAGTTGGTCAAGTACTGCCCTGTGCTCTCTGGGCCCTGGCTTTGATCCCCAGCACTGCAGAAATGAGAGAAGGACCTGGCAGCCCACTCATGAAGCCATTCCCAAACAATCTGCAATTGAAAACCCTTTGAATACAGAGGAGCACTGACATAGTGCCAGGCACAGAGAGTGTTTCATTCTGTTGGACATGGGGAACTAACTCTACTACACCTAATAACATCAATCATTGTTTATTTAAAGCATTAACAGCAATAACAAAAAAAAAATGATTAGACAATTTCCTAGAGTTTGTAGAAACAGAGTCAGACCCTTATTTTCACTATCCATAAGTAAATGAATTGAGGGGGGGCTAAAGAGTGATGACATCAGAAGACATCAATCACACTTGCTTATTCATCAGTCCTATCTGGTATAATGTGAATTCGCTTGGTATTGCATAAATAGGCCATGCAAACTACCTAAATGTCTCCAAGTCTATCAGCCTTGGAGGCTGGTTGAAAGTTTTACTGATTTTGAGTGAAAGTAAATGTTTAAATGTATAACTTGTGATCTTCCCTCCTCTTGGGTGTATATTAAACTTAATTTTTGAAAAATAATAACTGTGGTGAATGAAACTTGGAAAAGATTTTTTTCTCTTATATTTATTTGAAATCAAAACTGTTATCTTATTTCTCTTCCTTTGCTTTTTTGTAAATTTTTATTGTGAAATTTACTCATTTAGCTCTATATCTCTGTATGGACTTCTTCCTAATCTAAGTTACTATGGTGATTTCTCACAGGTTCAGAGAGGATTAGTCATCTATGTATGTTTCTTCAAGGGAGCTGATAAAGAACTTCTTCCCAAGATGGGTATGTGTTCAATGTTTTTTTTGTTTTTAAGAGTGTGAAAGAAGTGAAAGAAGTGCCCGGCGTGGTGGCGCATGCCTGTAATCCCAGTGAAAAAATGGGCTGGGGGTGCAGCTCAGTGGTCCAGCACTTGGCAGAGCATGCAAGCGCAAGGCCCTGGGTTCAATCCCCAGTACCTCAAAAAAAAAAAAGAGTGTGAAAGAAGCCAGACATGGTGGTGCACACCTGTAATCCCAGCGATTTGGGAGGCAGAGGCAGGAAGATCACAAGTTCAAGACCAGAGGCCGTCTGTGTAATTTAGTGAGACCCTGTCTCAAAAAGTAAAAAAAAAATTGGCTGGGGGGTGCAGCTCAGTGGTACAGCAGTTGCAAAGCATGCAAGCATGTGGCCTTTGGCTCAACCCCCAGTACCGCAAAAAAAAAAAAGTGTGAAAGAATAACAATAGACAAGCCAGGCATGGTGGCTCATGCCTATAATCCCAGCAACTCAGGAGGCAGAGGCTGGAGGATCACAGGTGCAAGGCCAGAGGCAATCTGTGTAACTTAGTGAGACCCTACCTCAAAATAAAAAGTGAAAAAATGGGGTTGGGGTGCAGCTCGGTGGTGGAGTGGGTGGAAACTATGCATAAGGCCCTGGGTTCAACCCCTAGTGCTGCCAAAAAAAAAAAAAGAATAGCCATAGACAAATGAACAAGAAGGTGTAAGAAGCACAATGTTCTGTTGTGTTTTTTGTTTTATTTTGTTTTTTAAGTACTAGGAAATCAAACCCAGGGCCTTGCACAAGCTAGGGAAGCACTTTACCACAGAACTCTACCCCTAGCCAAGAAGCATAATCTTAAATTGTCCTTGTATATAAGTTATTAATTACCTAACCTAGTGCTGTTGGCTTTAGATATTTACCTATTGCAAAATTTAAAGTATGACTAAATGGTGAAATTCCTTTAAAACATCTTCAGTATTTTAGATGGCTTATAGATTGATTTAGAAGAGTAGACACACATAAACATACACACAACATAGTTCAGCCAAGAATACAAAAAGTTTTTGGAAGCAGGATAGCCACATAGGAAGAAATAGAGGCTGCATTTCTTAATATAGTTTCCCTTATCCCCATAAAAGAGTCCCAACAGAGGTGATAGGTGACATTGTTGTACAAGGTGTGGGTCCCATCAAATCTGAACAGCTCAGGCTTTCATCATTGTTATGGAAGAATTTACATTAACTATTTTTGTTCTTCTGTGTAGGAAATTGTGTGTGTGTGTGTGTGTGTGTGTGTGTGTGTGTGTGTGTGTACATAAAATTTTCCTTGTTCTTGAACCAAACTCACTGTCCTAATAGCCATACCTCTCAGGGCATAGAAAACAAAATAAATGTTCAGAGATTGCTGAGTTATAATTTACTTGCCTGCAGCTTTCTGGTATCCTGAAGAACCCATAGCATGGTGCTTTCCTTGTGATCATTATGTAGATTTAGATGTACTAAATCAAATCACATGTTGTCTCAAGGCAGTATTTGGTTCTAACAATTGTATCCAGGAAAAAAAAAAAAAGAAATAATGGAAATATCCTTAAGGTTGTGGACCATTTATATGCTTCTCATTCGTAAAAGATGGCACTCGTTATTTGGATTAATAAGAAATAAAACTGAGTGCAGTGGCTCATACCTGTTATCCCAGCAGCTTGGGATGTGGAGGCAGGAGGAGCTCAAGTTTGAGACCAGAGGCAGCCTATGCAATTTAGTGAGACCTTATCTCAAGATAAAAGATTAAAAATGGGGCTAGGGGTGCAGCTCAATGTTAGAGCTCTTGCAAAATATACACAAGGCCTTGGCTTCAGCCTCCCAATAGTAGAAAAAGTAAAAGCTGGACACAGTGGCACTTGCCTGTAGTCCAGCTACTCATAATGCTGATAGGAGAATCCCTTGATCCCAGAGTTTGAGGCCAGCCTAAACAACATAGCAAGATACTGTTTCAAAAGGGAAAAAGTATGTGTGTGTGTGTGTGTGTGTGTGTGTGTGTGTGTATAGGGTATATTTTTAAAAATTATGTAGCCAGGCAGGGTGGCACATGCCCGTAATCCAAGCAACTCAGGAGGCAGAGAGAGGAGGATCACATGTTCAGAACCAAGAGGCAGCCTGTATAATTTAGTGAGACCCTGACTCAAAATTTTAAAAAATTAAAAATGGTCTGGGGATGCAGCTCCCAGCGGTTGAACACTCCCAAAGTACACACAAGGCCTTGGGCTCAGCCCCCAAGTACCATAAAAAATAAAAAGTAAAAAAAGTTATGCACCCCCAGCCCATTTTTTATTTTTTATTTTGTTTTGAGACAGGATTTCTCTAAGTTACTCAGACTGCTTCTGGCCTCAAACTCTTGATCTACTTGCCTCCACCTCCCGAGTCACTGGGATTACAGGCATGCACCAAATGTGGCAATGAATGCATGTTATTGATAGTTTAGTTTGTATTTCCTTCTAATCTGGGAGGCAAAGTAACCCTATGTGATGAGATTCTCTTAGACCCCACGTCATACTTACTACATAGTGTCAGACCTTTCCAATCATACCTTGTAACCCTCAGGAACATAACCAGTTGTATCCATAAAGTCTGAAATAGCATAGCTGACATAGAGATTTGTAGACTCTTCCTCAACTCATCTTCAGTATAATTGGACTGAGATCCAAGTATTAGTCAAAGCTTAACTTCCTATCTACATCAATGGAGATTTCTGACTGATAACCTGTTTTGGGAATCTTTGAGTTTCCAACGTGTTGTTAACTCATTGTCTCATTTTAATTCTACTTACTTGTATTACATTTACTTCTACAGACTGATATTTATATACCAACAGCATTAATTGAGTTTTCAATTACAGCCAGTAGAGGGAGGTATGTGGAAGTGTAATAAATTATATTACACTCATTCCCTGTTAATCCAAAATTGCCTACTTAGTCTGTCACTAGCCTGAGGCCTGGATAGCTAGATAGTGATTTTCATTGGAATAAAATGTTCTGAAGAATTACTGTTTCATCAGAAGCTGTCAATGAGGACAATTGACTATATAGCAAAGTATTATTTGTGATAGAAGAAATTATAAAGATATGTAAAAATAGATGTTAGTTAATTGAAAATTGATGATGCTTAAAGCATACCTTAGGAATTCATTTAGGTATTTACCTTGGCAAATTTTTACCAGGTTACTTCCATGGTTTGTACAGGGAGGTTATAATACCAAATTCTTACTAATACTTACAAAGAGCTTATAATAATTGAAACCATTGACTACCCAACCAGAAAGTGGCCTTTAAAGCCTAATATGAGGGCTGGAGTGCAAGGTTTATAAAGTTTCTCTTACCGTTTCTCCTTTTAGGACTGTTCTTTATAAGAATTCATTTATAGCTTTATAGAGGTAGGGAGACCCTTATAGTCTATTTATATTAGACATTTCTGTTGTTTATTGCTTTGAAAATGGTTAATGTTAGAAAAGAAAAAAGAAAATAGTTAATGTTGACGTATAAAGTTCTTCCAAGTTTAGGATTTTAGCTACACATAGAAACTTATTATGGTTTTGACTCTTACTAAATATTGAAGAGTCTCATAAATGCTATAAAAATATCACCATGTTTTATTGTATGTATATACAAGATAGTGGTGGTAGCTCTGTATCTTTGACTTATTTTTTCATTTTTAACGGTGAATTTCACCTTTACACTTCTCCCATGGACTATATTTGTAAAATAATTAGTCCACGTTAATAATGCCCTTAGGGCTGGGATTTAGCTCAGTTGGTAGAGCGCTGCGCTGCAGTCTCTGAGGTCCCGAGTTCAATTCCCAGCACCACAAAAATGGGAGAAGGGCCTGGCAGTCCACTCCCAAGGCAATCCCAAAACAGTCATTGAAAACCCTATGAGGGTCGCTGTGAGTCGGATACCGATTCGATGGCACCTAACAACAACAACAATAATGCCCTTAAGGGTTGGAACTACAAAATCAGCTATTTGATAAAACAGGATTAAACCTAGAAGCTTTGTCACAACTTAAAGCTCTAGGTAACTAAGTATAAAATAATAAATGCACTAAAATTTTTATTTAATATTCTTTGTTATAAAACAATTTGATGAGAGGAGGATTTATCACAGTATTTGCAATTGAATTTGTCTGTGGAATAAAAGGGCAGGGAGGCAGAATCTTCTCGTGTATTCCCCTGAACCAGCAATATTTGAGGTTTCAGTATACAGTTAATTCTTTAGATCTTTCTAGATGAACTTATTGTTTGGTGATCTTAACTGCCAAGTCAGAATTTTATTTCTTTTTTTTTTTTTTTTTTTGGCCCAGTACTAGGGGGTTAAACCTAGGGCCTTGCACATACTTTGCAAGCACTCTCACTGATCTGCACCCCAGCCCATTTTTTACTTTTAATCTTGAGTCAGGGTCTCCCTAATGATACAGGCTGCCTCTGGCCTCTAACTTGTGATCCTCTTGCCTCCGTCTCCCAAGTTGCTGAGATTACAGGCATGTGCTACCTCACCCAGCTGCCAAGTTAGATTTTAAATGTCATGCTATTTTCTGTATGAAGTTTGCTTTATTTATGGTACTTGGATTATTTAGTTTAATGAAGCAGCTTTTTAAGTCTAGAGACAGTTAAAAGCAAGAGCTAACCACCTGGATTTTAAAAATGAGATTTGTTAACTAACAAAAAGATTGATGGTCTTTTTTCATGTATATTCTTCACTTCAAATGTTTTGCCTTTTTTCCCTAACCAGTTAACACGCTGTTAAATGTGAAATTAAGTGAGACAGAAAGTGGCAAGCACGTCTCCATATTGGATCTACCTGGCGACATTCTTATCATCCCTCAAGCCACCCTCGGGGGCAGAGTGAAAGGAAAAAACATGCAGTATCACTCTAACTCTGCGAAAGAAGAAGGGTTAGAACTTTATTCCCAATTTGTGTCTCTATGTGAAAAAGAACTAGCTGCCAATAGCAAGTGTGCTGAAGCTGGGGTTGTAGTAGAACATGGCACTTATGGAAACAGACAGGTATTAAAGCTGGATACCAATGGGCCATACACACATCTAATTGAGTTTTGAAAACTTAAAAACTAGTTTCCATGGCTGTTTTCTGGTACAAAATGACCTGAGCTATAAGTAGGTATTCTTCCTTTTCATCTTGAATACATTAACCTGCAGCATTTGGGGGCAAGAAAATCCTTGATTCCATAAATAACTGCAACCTGCTAATCAGACAACCTTCCCTCATCACTTAAACTCTGGATCTGTCACCTTTTTTCCTGATTTTCTCCACACTTCCACTTGAAAATTTGAAAAAGGCTCTCTATTCACTTTATAATTATTAAGGAACTCTTATTAACCATATGTAAAAGATTATACACGTTTAAAGTATTTTGTAATAAATTTGTACAATCAAAAAATGCATTTTTGTACCCTCAAACTTGTGTAGTATGTAATAAAATTAATTACTTATGTAAAAATTAGGTGAAATCCAGAGGGAAAAAAATTGTAACTTTATCAATTTTATTTTACTTTTTTGTTTTTTATTTCTGGAAATGGGACTCCGGGCTTCATGTATATTAGGCATTTACTCTACTACTGAGCTACATCTCAACCCAGTTTTCCATATTTTCAATGAAAAAATATGTTTTACTGTTCCTTTTAATAATGTCTAAGAAAATGTAATGGAAATACTGTGGACATTATTATTAAGAATCTTCAGTACCCGTGTGTGTGTGTGCGCGTGTGTGTGTGTGTGTGTGTGTGTGTGTGTGTGTGTGATTATCATGTCATTCAAAATTTTTTAAGTGAAGAAAAAAGCTTCAATTGATATAGGAAAAAGGGATAGGACACTGAGAGTTGTTTTACTAACCATACCCACAAAAATTAATGTTGTGATTCTCAGTTTTTACCAAAACTATTTTATGTCTCAGTTTCTGTCTTTGCTTTCTAAAAAATCCTTTATGAAATTAGTGTTAGTTCATAAATTTTTTAGGAAATTCCTTTTCTATTAAGTTAGACTTCTATAGAAGAAAGAAAAGGGAAGCTTTCTGTAGGAATAGTTCATTTTAAAATGGCTTGTATCAATTGTTTTTAATCAGATTTTTATAGGCTTGATGATTTGGAGTCGTCGTCCATTTTTCTGGTAGTGAATATTAGGTACTGAATTTTTGTGCCCTCCCCCACAAATTCATATATTGAATCCCTAACCCCCAGTGTGATGGTATGTGGAGATGATGCCTTTGGGAGGTAGTTAGAATTAAAGATGAAGTCATGAGGGCAGGGTCCTTATAATGGGATTATTGCTAGCTCTCTCTCCTCTAACAGTTGAGGGTGTAATGAGAAGGTAGCCATCTACAAGTCAAGAAGAGAGCCCTCACTAGAATCCCAAACATGCTAACACCTTGATCTTGAATTTCTAGCCTCTACAGCTGTGAGAAAATTAATTTCTATTGTGTTAGCCACCCAATCTATGATACTTTGTTATGGCACCCTGAACCAGCTAAGACAATGATGTAAGATAGACAGCTAACAAGGTAAACTTTTCAAAGGTAAAAGAGGAAACTATATAAGAAATTGAAAGAATAAACGAGTCATTTGTAAAAGGCAGTTATTTGGTTTTTGCAAACTCCTCTGACCTGACTTAAAAAGGTGTTTTTAAGAGCAAACACTTATTGTTAGGTGCATTAAGTTGTGTCTGACTCATAGAGACCCTCAGGGTTTTCAGTGGCTAATTGTTTCAGGATTGCCTTGGGAGTGAATTGCCACATACTTCTCCCATTTTTGCGGTGCTGGGGATTGAATTTAGGACCTCAGAGACTGCAGAGCAGCCCTCTACCAACTGAACTAAATCCCAGCCCCAAGAGTGACCACTAAAAATTTCTAATTGTCAAAAAGTTGAAACTTACTTAAATAAACATCTTAAATAGTGGCTGAGAATTTCTTTGTGTTTTATGGTTTATTTACTCTTTGTTCTTACTGTACTTTAAATTGTTATTATCACTAAAAAGTTCCAATTTTCTCTATACTTTTCCTGTACTATTCTATTTTGGAGCTTGAAATCAATAACTGCCTTGGTAATGAGCTCATTGTCCTTAACTTTTACTTTATTGATTCACAATACACTTATTGAAATGTAATAAACTATTCATAAACTTGCAAACTCCAGTTTTCTCACAGCTTCTCCAAGGAGATGTATATGTCTTTCAGAAAGATTATATTACATATTTTAAATCATTTTGATCTTATGTTTAGGTAAAATGCTGACTCACAGCCCTAGATTGCTATTTTACAGTTCAAGCAATTCTTAGAGAACTTGCTTGAGATACTTGTAGAGAATAGCAATTTCAAGTACATGAAGAGTTACTAAGCAGAAAGTGTTAGTCAACTCTGCTTCATCTGCAGAGAGGCTTACAAGAGGGAAAAGGCAAGAGAAATAGTGGATATAAAAATAACTTCACTTTGGATTTTCATAGCTCTTTGGCCCAAAGTGCTGAGGAAACCTCTAATATATTTTATTTTATCTTCACAATATATCTATAATGAAGATAGCACTGTTGAAAGAGACAATGCCTAAATAATTTTTGCAAGGTCATGCAATAGGAATAATCTCCATCTTTCAACTTACAGTGAAACTTGTTGAAATTGGTATTGATAAAGGCTTAGCATCTCTCAGCGTGGATCACTTGAGAAAGAATAGCAAATAAATTGGTTTATTTAGGTGCACATAAAACTGTGTCTCATCTAAGTGTTTTCTGCCTCTTTTTTTTTACGATTTTAGAGTATTTAGAATATGATTCCTAAATATTTTTGTTAACTGTCAATCTACATACAGTTATAGAAGATATTATATATAAGACACAATGGATGTGATTTTAATGTCTTGAATACACTCACAGAGTAAAATGAAGTACATCTTTACCATTATTTTATTAGCTTATGAAAAGAAAGGATGCCATTTATGAATACTGTCTGTACTAAGATTTGTTGACTGTGTAATGAAAAAAGCTTACAAGATACCAAGATCAAATATTCTATAATTCTATGCCACTTGTTTTGGAGAATTAGAACTCACACTGATGTTACAGGAGCATTATCATATTTTTACTATCTGTGATTAACATTGCAGAGGACTTGATATGTTATAGTTAAATTTATATAATAAAAAACAATGAAACTCCAATGTATTTAGAAGTATATTGCCAATTAACTTACTGAAATGGGACTAGTCTCTGGAAAGGAGGAGCTATAAGAAAAGTAACATTTTCATTCTGAAACTATACCTTGGCAATGACTTTAAATGTCTAATTGTTGTTAGTTGCCATCGAGTCAATCCAACTCATGGCTATCTTCATAGGGTCTTCAGTGGCTGATTGTTTCAAGATTGCTTCACTAGTGGACTGCCATGTCCTTCTCCCTTTTTTCTTTTTCTTTCTTTTTTTCTTTTCTCCCCGGGGGCCCCCCCCCCCCCCGTGCTGGGGATCAAATCTGGGTCCTCAGAGAATGCAGAATGCAGAGCAGCACTCTACCAACTGAGCTAAACCCCAGCCCTTTATTTTGATAGTGTTTTATTTATTTTCCTTTCCATTTCTCCTGTCTCTAATCCTTTTCTGTGGACTGTCTCCAAGGCAATGTTCCTAGAACATGCCTTTCTCTATGAGATCCCACTGCTTAGAAACATAACTCCTCTTTGTCTACAGGACAGAGTCTAAACATCTGAGTTTACCATCAAGGCTCCCAGTTCTATCACTAAGAACTGTAAAACACCAAATCAGGATCTTGAGAAATAACCTGTAAACAAAGAGCAAAGTATGAGAGGCCCAGCGAGACTTGTAAAGATATCAGAGGCAGAGAAGACAAGAAAAGTATACTGTGAAGTGAAAATACTTTCAACATATAAACAGTGACAGTCAATGCCAAATACTCAAGAAAAAATTGGATATTTTTGATGCAACAAGCTTTATTAACTCCAATATTTAATCACAAAATAGGTCTATGAGATGGATCACAAATAGCCAACTTTAAGATAAATATGATCCTACTTTTTACTGTACTTTTCCGTATGAATGAGTTTGTACTGTTAGTACTTTTCTCTAAAGAAGCTTAATACAGTTTTCCCTCATATCAGCCTTTTATCTGAATACAAAAAATTTATATACAGAATCTACCACAACCTATGGAATAGTATTTGAGAAACATTAGATATTTTTTTATAACATTAAGAGTTGAGAAAGTAATTGTAGATTTGTTTTTGAAGGAAGTCATGGAGATTTATTTAGGAAATGTCTCACCATACTAGCAAAAATGTAATAATTGGCTCCAACTTTGAGATATGTTTACTTAAGCTTTCTTGTTGTTGTTAGGTGCCGTCGAGTCAGTATCCGACTCATAGCGACCCTCATAGGGTTTTCAATGGCTGACTGTTTCGGAATTGCCTTGGGAGTGGATTGCCAGGTCCTTCTCCCATTTTTGCAGTGCTGGGAATTGAACTCGGGACCTCAGAGACTGCAGCGCAGCGCTCTACCAACTGAGCTAAATCCCAGCCCCTAAGCTTTGTAGTAGTGTACATATACTAAGGCACACTTTTTTTTCCTAGCATTCTTTTGATTTACTTTGCAACCCTAGGGTAAGTCTTTTCATGAGCAGATATCATCTTCAAAGTTTAGTTTGCTCAATGCCTATATTATTTTTCTCCTGATTAAAATCAGATAATAGTCCTCAGAGATTTTATTTCTTTGCGTTGTGTGTGTAAGTGTGTGTATATATATATACATACATATATACATATATGTGTGTATGTATGTGTGTATGTATGTGTGTGTGTGTGTGTGTATACATATATATATATATATATATATATATTTCCCTTTTTAAACCCAGATATTGAAAATGTTCTTTTAACATTTGCTTAATAGCACCTCATGGATAGTTGCTTTCTACTTAAAGGTTGTAGTCTTTAAGATCTACGGGTCAGCTGTGGAGCTGTGAGTTCTGTGAAATAGTTTAAGATCCCTAACCCCAAGGAACTTACTGTCTAGTAGGGGACAGGTTAGATACAGAAATGCACTAGATAGTATGTTGTCTAGGGATATCTGGATAATGCAATCTATGAGATGTAGAATAGCAGCAGAGGAAGAAGATACTTCTGGCTGGGGTGGTAAATTCTTGTGTCAAAAAACGCATGGCAATTCTAGCCATCCTTTGAAGAATGAGGAGAATTTCCACAGGTACTAGGAATAGGGGAGGGCATTTCAAACTTTGGAATGATAGGTAACAAGGTGCCACTGAAGGCTTTTTCTTTTTCTTTTCTTTTTTTTCCCCCTTTCTTTTTCTTTTAACTGAAGGCTTTTAAAGGGAAGAGTTATATAATTAAAGCAGTTTTTAGAATTGCCCTGGTAGTGGTACACTAAGATTGAAGAGAAGAGATTTGGTGCCAAGAAGACAGCTTTTTTTGTTTTGTTGTATTTTTGTTTTGTTTTGCTTTGCTTTGTTGAGTAATGGAGACATAGAGGGTTAGGGCTCACTTGTAACAGGCTGGTGGCTATAAGCATTGAAATGAGCATAATTAGAGAGACCTCTATTTTGAGAGCAGCTGATTGGTTGTGGTGAGGCTAAAGAAAAAGGAGGAATTTTAAAAATCACTCTAAAATTTCATGTATGAATTACTGAGAAGATGGATTCATATTTTAATCTCTTAGTTTTTGAGGCAGCTAAAAGTTTATCCAGGTAGAAATGTGAAGCAGATGTAAGTCTTCATTATAAAAAAATTATAGATGAAGCTAAGACAAAATTTAATCATCCAATATTCACTGAGTGCCTACTCTGGTAAATATAAAGAAGCGCACTAAAAATAAAGAGGCATGGCTATCCTCATGGAGATTATAACACTGGGATGTCAAAACAGTTAACTGGGAACACAGAGGAAGCATGGCTGTTAACCGTCTGCCATCTTAACCGGAACCCAGCATCTTGTTATATTTGCCTTACTACCCATCTTTCCATTCCAAGAGCAAGGTTATCTTCTTTACCAGAGTTTTAAATTCTTTCCTCTTCTTTCCTCTCTTTTTGCCCCTATAGTTTCATTTCTCCTCTCAGGGGCCGTGGGTCTTTGTGAGCCACTGCGTTGCACAAAAGCGCCCAGAATCATTATACTTACTTTATGGGGACACCTATCTACTCAGTGTGCCTTTTTATCTTTAAAGAAAGGTCCCAAATAATGGTTCATGCGAAATTATTCTTCTGCTCTTCCAGTAAAATGGATTAACTATCCCTGGAAGTTTGCACCTGAGAATAGAGAACATCCATCTAAGGGACCCCATTGATTTGTCCAGCTTCCCAGTAATCTATCAAAGTAGGGTCTGAATCAGAAGTGCTAGGAAAAATGTTAAAAATGCTGATTCCTGCATTTTACCACAATCTACTGAATCAAAGTTTCTGAGAGGGGTTTTGTTTTGTTTTGTGTTGTGTTGTTGTTGTTGCTGTTGTTGTTGTTGTTGTTGTTGTTGTACTATTGTGGATTAAACCCACATGTGTGCTAGGTGAGCACTCTACCCTTATCCCTTGGAGCCTGAATTATAATAGACACTTTCCCTCACCAGTGACTCTTACACAGACTATCATATAAGAACTAATTGTACTACGGATGATATCACTGAACCAAGAGTTAAGAGGCTTCTAACTCTATTTGGAGCCTCAGCTTTCCCATGAACTGGGTTACTCAATCCCTCTAGGACTCATCATATAAAGGAGGGAATTGTACTTGATAAATTGTAAAATCCCTTTCAGCTCTCCCATTTTGTGGGACTGTGAAAACTGAATCTTTTGTACTGGAAGGAGTTAGATGAACTCTAATCAAATGAACTGAAAAATGTTTAGTTGTGTGCTCATTTGTTTCTTTTAATTTAACTAGCATGTGAGTTATTCAGTAAAATAACTACATACTTCCTATATCTCATGAGTATCCATTTGGTTTTAACAGATTAACCACAGAATGAGTGCCAGACACTACACACAGCTGTTTGCTATTTTATAGCTCCGTTTCCTTGGGGATTCAGTATTCATATTCTGCCAGGCCCACTTTAAACCATTGCCACTCTGCATTCTTTTTCCATTATTAATAATATCCTTTTCTCCTTCATGCTCCTATAAAAAACTGACTTCTTTTCTCAGAGTTCTGGGTTAGTCAAAGTCACTGTAAGTTTTAAAGCTCTGTTTAGAGTGAAAGAAAATATCTGATCATCTTTAAGCAATGACTAAAGTTTCTATCCTCAATCACCTTGCTGTTAGATAGCTTTTTTCTATTATAAGTCAGAGCCTAATTTTAGTTTCAAGATAATTTCAGAATACTCTTTAAAATGTTACTAGTATACTTGCTCTCATATCATAAGTAGTAATTGTCCATATCCTCCAATAATATTTTTTAAATTCTGCCGTATATGTCATTGTTGTTAGGTGCCATCGAGTCAAGTCTGACTCATAGCAAGTTGAAACACTTCTCGATTCTGTGCCAGGCACAGCATCTTATTTATATTTAAGCCCATTGTTGCAGACACTGTGTCAATCCATCTGGTGGAGGGTTTTCCTTTTATTCGTTGACCTGCCACTCTCCCAAACATGATGTCTTTCTCCAGGCATTGATCTCTCCTGACTACATGTCCGAAATATCTAAGATGCAGTCTGGCCATTCTTGCTTCCAAGGAGCACTCTGGTTGCACTTCTCTAGGACAGATCTGTTGGTTCTTTTGGCAGTCCATGATATATTCAATAGTGGTCTCCAGCACCATAATTCAAAAACATCAATTCTTCTCCTGTCTCCCTTGTTCAATGTCCAGCCTTCCCAACCATATGATGCAACTGAAAATACCATGGCATGAGTCAGGCACACCTTCTTCTTCAATGTGACATTTTTGCTTTTCAATACTCTAAAGAGATCTTTTGCCACAGCTTTTCCTAGAGCAATGCATCTTTTGATTTCTTGACTGCTGCTTCCACGGGTGTTGATTATAAAGTCAAGCAAAGCAAAATCATGGACAGCCTCAATCTTTTCTCCATTTATTGTGAAGTTGCATACTGACCCAGTCATAAGGATTTTTGTGTTGTTGATTGATGCTCAGTCTCAATCCATACTGAAGGCTATGATCTTTGATCTTCATCAGTAAATGTTTTAAATCCTCTTCACTTTCAGCAAGCAGAGTTGTGTCATCTGCATAACGCAGGTTGTTAATGATTCTTCCTCCAATCCTGATGCCGTGTTCATAAAGTACAGCTTCTTGGATTATTTGTTCAGTATATAAATTGAAGACATATGGTGAAAGTATACAGCCCTGACATACACCTTTCTCAACTTTAAACCAGGCAGTGTTTCCTTGTTCTATTCGGACAACTGCCTCCTGGTTCACGTACAGATTCCTCATGAGTACAATTAGGTGCTCTGCTGTTCCCATTTTTCAAAGTGTTATCCATAATTTGTTATGATCCACGTGGTCAGATGCCTTTGCATAGTCAATAAAACATAGATAGACATCTTCTGATATTCTCTGCTTTTGGCTAATATCCACCTGACATCAGCAATGATGTCTCTGGTTCCCCACCCCCTTCTGAATCCTGCTTGATTTTCTGGTAATTCGCTGTCTATATACTGCTACAGTCGCTTTTGAATGATCTTTAGTAAAATTTTGCTTGTGTATGATATTAGTGATATTGTCCAATAGTTTGCACATTCAGTTGGATCCCCTTTTTTGGGAACAGGCACAAATATGGATCTCTTCCAGTCAGTTGGCCAAGTAGCTGTTTTCCAAATCTGTTGGCATAAGCATGTTAACACCTCCAGTGCTGCATCTGTTTGTTGAAACATCTCTATTGGTATCCCATCAATTCCTGGAGCCTTGTGTTTTGTCACTACTTTCAAGGTGGCTTCCACTTTGTCCTTCAGTGCCATTGGTTCTTCTTCATATGCAGCTTCCTGGAATGGTTGGTCAGCCACCAATTCTCTTTTGTATAATGACTCCGTGTATTCCTTCCATCTTCTTTTGATGTTTCCTGCATTGTTTAATATTTTCCCTGTAGAATCCTTCACTACTGCCACTTGAGGCTTGAATTTTTTCTTCACTTCCTTAAGCTTGAGAAACACAGAGTGTGTTCTTCCCTTTTGGTTTTCTGCCTCCAGCTCTTTGAACATGTCATTATAATATTTGTTTTTGTCTTCTCGAGCTGCCTTTTGAAATTTTCTGTTTAGATCCTTGACTTCATCATGTCTTCATTTTACTTTAGCTGCTCGAAGTTCAAGTGCAAGTTCCAGAGTCTCTTTTGACATATAATTTGGTCTTTTCTTTTTTTCTTGTCTTTTTAATAACTTTTTGCTTCCTCCTTGAATGCTACTTTTTATGTTGTGCCTCAACTCGTCTGATCTCTTATCATTTGTGTTTAATGCATTAAACCTATTAGCTGGGTGCAGTGGCGCAGGCCTGTAATCCCAGCAGCTTGGGAGGCGGAGGCAGGAGGATCCCAAGCTCGATACCAGAGGCAGTCTTTGTAATTTAGCGAGACCCTGTCTCAAAAAGTAAAAAAAAAAAAAAAAAAAAATGGGCTGGGGGTGCAGCTCAGTAGTCCAGCACTTGCAGAGCATGCAAGCATGAGGCCCTGGGTTCAACCCCCAGTACCAAAAAAAAACTATTCTTGAGGTAGTCTCTGAACTCAGGTAGGATATATTCAAGGTCATACCTTGGCTCTCGTATACTTGTTCTAATTTTCTTCAGCTTCAGTTTGAACTTACACATGAGAAGTTGCAAGTGCTGGACCACTGAACTACACCCCCAGCCCATTTTTTTACTTTTTGAGACAGGGTCTCGCTAAGTTATGCAGACTGCCTCTGGTCTTGAACTTGTGATCCTCCTGCCTCCACCTCCCAAGCCACTGGGATTACAGGCATGCGCCACTGTGTCCGGCCCAAAATGTCTTTTAGTTTATCATCCCCATCATAGTAGATCATATGATTATCTGACTCAAAATGGCCCATACTGGTCCATTTTAGCTCACTGATGCCTAGAATGTCAATGTTTATGCACTGCATTTCTCTTTTAATGATTTCTAATTTTCCTAGATTCATACTATGTACATTCTATGTTCCAATTATTAATGGATGTTTATAGTTGTTTCTCCTCATTGTTAGTCATGCCACATCAGCAAATGGAGGTCCATGGGGCTTTATTCCATTTCTGTCATCAAAGTAGACTCTACTTTGAGGAAGCAACTCTTCCCCAGTAGTCTTTTGAGTGCCTTCCAACCTGGGGGGGTGCTCATTTTCTGGCATTATATCTGACAGTGTTTCTTTGCTATTGATAGGGTTTTCAATGGCTAGTTGTTCTGGGAGTGGTTTGCCGGTGCCTCCTCCCTAGTCTGTCTTAGTCTGGAAGCTCAGCTGAAACCTGTCCACCATGGGTAACCCTGCTGGTATCTGAGATATCTGTGGCATAGCTTTCAGCCTCATCACAATACACAAGCCCCCACAGTGTGGCAAACTGACAGACGTATGGGGGTGCCACAAATAGCATGTTATAAACTTGGTGTTTACTAAACTTCTCTAAAAATTGTACTGTTGTTGTTGTTGTTGTTAGGTGCCGTCGAGTCGTGTCTGACCCATAGCAACCCTCATAGGGTTTTCAATGGCTGATTGTTTCGGGATTGCCTTGAGAGTGGGTTGCCACATCCTTCTCCCATTTTTGCAGTGCTGGGAATCAAACTCGGGACCTCAGAGACTGCAGAGTGGCGCTCTACCAACTGAGCTAAATCCCAACCCAAAATTGTATTGGCATAGTCTAATTTGCTGAGGTATGATCAGAATAAAGTTCACCTAGAATATTGCCTACATATTTGTATTTATCCTAAATTACATGTAGGCTTATAGACATACAATATTAATTCCCATATTTTCCTCCCTGTTTTCCTTCCTGATGTTTTCATTTAGAAAACAAGAAAAAGAAACTATTCAAGTATTTCAAGATCAGTCCACTGCTATAGCCTCACTTTGATAAATACTTAATATTATTACCTGACTTAATCAGGTAAGACTTACTGCCTAGTGCATACGGATCATTTGTAGGCATTTAAGCAAACAGGGAAGCATATTGCACAGTGCCTACCGTTAAGAAGCTTACAATTGTGATTCATCCTGATTCACACAATAATCAGAAAAAATATTTAGACTTTGGCTCTTCTACCATTCTTTGGGGAGACACACTCAGAATTCAAAAGGCATAGTCTTCAATAAGAACTTACGGAGAAAGCTAGGCACTAGGAGTGCATGCCTTTAATCCCAGCAGTCAGTAAATGAGAATTTAAAGTTTTTAATACATGTAGATAACTCTTTCAAGAAGTCAGAGATGAAGCCGGGCATGGGGACATATGTCTATAATCCCAATGACTTGGGTGGCAGAGGTAAGAAGATTGCAGATTCAATGCCAGAGGCAGCCTGTGTAACTTAACAAGACCCTGTCTCAAAAGAATAAAAAATGGGGTGGGGGTGCAGCCTAGTGGTATACAAGTATGTACAAGGCCCTGGATTCAACCCCCAAAGAAGTTAGGGACAAAGGGAAGGAAAAGTAATTTTGTAGGAGGGTGGTATTAAGGGCGACCTGTTTTTTAAGATGCAGAAAATGTGACCATATTTTCAGAGGAAAAGGAAGTAGAAAGAGAAATTTAAGAAAGGAGAAGTAATGACTTATGAATCAAAATCCCATATCAAAACTATAGATGGAGGCATGCTTTTGGAAAACTTTGTGTATTTTCTGAGATAGGAGAAAAATGTAGCCAAGTTTAGGATGGAAAGGGAGCCTTGATGGAGTTCAGACATAGTACCCTCTATTTTTGTTGTAAGGGCCGGGGTTTATCTCAGTTGGTAGAACACTGTTCTACACTTTCTGAGGACCCCAGTTCGGTCCCCAGAAATGCAAAAAAGGGAGAAGGACATGTCAGTCCACTCTCAAAAATAATCCCAAAACAATCAGCCATAGAAAACCCTGTAAGAGTCACTATGAGTCAGACACGACTCGACAGTACCTAACAACAACAACACTTTTGCTGTAAAACCTATATGACATCACCTGGAAAAAAGGAAGGTGTAGAGTAATGCTTAAGGACAGTCGTGAATATTTGACATAGCCACTATGGGAAATAGATAAGTGGGCCAACTAGGTGAGACTAAATAATAAATAATACAGTAAATTAGAAGGCACGGTTATGTAATTTTCTTGGCAGTCCAAGAACAGATGGGAAAAAGCAGATGGTTATGTTGATCCACATTCAGGAACTAGCAGACAGATGCAATGTATTAAGGTCATGGAGTGGAAGGAATTGTGAATGCTAGTAAGAAAGTAAGTGAAACAACTGCTCTTATAGAACAAACTGGACCAGGAAAGATAAAAACAGAAAGGTGATAACAGTTTAAAGAGAAGAAATCAAAAACCCAGTTGTGATGGTGCACACCTGTAAGCCTAGCACTCAGGAGGCTGAGGCAGGAGGATCGACAAGAGTTCAAGGACAGCCTGGTCTATACAGTGAGTTCCAGACCAACCCAGGCTGTACAGTGAGATCCTGCTTCAAAAAAAGAAACAAATGCAAAAGGAAGAATAAAGAAAGAATGAGAGAGAGAGAGAGAGAGAGAGAGAGAGAGAGAGAGAGAGAGATATGGAGGGAGGGAGAGAGAGAAAGAGAGAGAGAGGAGGGAGAGAAGAAGAAAGAGACAAGACAGAAAAGAAAAACAAGAGAGAGAGGGAGGGAAAGAGAAAAGAAAGAAAATGAAAGGAAGGAAGGAAGGAAGGGAGGGAGGGAGAAGGGAAAAAAGAAAGAACAGGGCAAGAAAGCTACTCCTTTAAAGAATTTAGAAGGGGAAATTTGAGAGAGTAAGAGTGGGAGAAGTTCAAAGACTGAAAAATGCTCACAGTATGAGATCTCTGAGGTAGTGCTATGTTGAATAATAACAAGATCTAGAATGAGTCCACTGGAATGTGTAGTTGTAGTAGAGATTGTCAAAGAATTTAAAAGCCAGCCTGTTGGATAACTACCCCCATTTGAATAATAAAGGTAAGCAAGGAGGATAAATTTCAGAATAGAGAGAAATACCCATAAACCTGTGCTCAAATCCTTAAGCACTGAGAAAGTGAGATATGAAGGTCAGAAAAAGATAGAGCTGAAGATGAGGAGAAAGTGACATTTCAAGAGGATATGAACTTCACAGGAGGAACAAAGGAGAACCATGGTCTGAAAACCCTAGTACTAAGCCAACTACCCTTTCCTGGTCTCAAAATAGGTATCACCTTCACTCAAATGAACCTATGTGATCAGAGGAAGTCAGGTTTCCTTTATGACAAAAGGATCAAAGGGTTGTCAGGAAAAAGTTAGGAGTATAGGGAAATTTATTAACCATAGAATAAAACTTTAGACGATAACATGGGATTAACAGGAGAATCGTAAAGCTTATGGTTATGGGAAGGAAGATAGAAAGTGATTTATATTTATATTCATGAGAGAGAGCATTAAGAAGTACACAGAGTTGAGAAGTACACAACAGGAATGAGAGATAAAGTGTGAATAGAATTATAATGCTAGTTTTAAGCTAAATATTGTTTAAGAGACATGAAGTAAATGATAGTTATATAAAACAAATGTGACAACTAAATTTTGTCTTCATATTAAGAGAGATGAAGCAAAATGGAAATGATCTGGAAGACATGTAGTGCTAATATAGCCTTTCCTTTAAAGTTTTAGGTTTTTGGCTTAAACATTTTCTTCTGGTGAAAATATTTGTGCATCCTCTTCATTCCAACTTTCTCTGATTATTTATCTTTCAAAATTAGAAGTACATTGAGTGCCTGATCACCACACATTCAGTTCTAGTTTATACAATTATCCCAGATCTACCTACCTACCTACCTACCTACCTACCTACCTACCTACCTACTTACCTACCTACCTATCTTTAATATCTATTTCCCATGTCGTAGAATTCACCACTTTAAAATACATAACTCAGTGGGGTTTAGTATATTTACAAGGTTGTGCTATATTGTATTGCACAGTATTGCAGTAAGTTTTACATGGTTATGCATCATAGCTGCCTAATTTCAGGACATTTTCATCATCTAAAAAGAAACCCTGAGCTGGGCATGGTGGTGCACACCTGTCATCTCAACACTTGGGAGGCTGACACTGACACTGACAGTAAATTAGAAGGCACGGTTATGTAATTTTCTTGGCAGTCCAAGAACAGATGGGAAAAAGGCCAGTGTAGGCTACATAGTGAGACATTATAGAGAGTGAAAAATAAAGTGAGAGAGAGATAAGCCCTGTGTCATGCCCCATTTTCTCCCTATTTCTAGCTCCTGCAGGATATCAATTATTTTGGGTCTGTACTGATTTCACTCATCTGGACATTTCACATAAGAAGAATCACATAATATTTGGCCTTTTGTGTCTGGCTTCTTTCTCTTAACATAATGTCTTCAAAGTTCATGTATGTAGTATGTAAATCAGAACTACATTCCTCTTATAATTGAATAATATTCCATTGTATGGGTATACCACATTTTGTTTATCAATTTAGCAGTCAGTAGACATTTGGATTATTTCCACCTTTTTGGAATAATGTATCTGTGAATATTTGAGTGCAAGGATTTTTTGTGTTTTGTTTGATTTTTTTTTTGAGGCTTCTTGTTTTTTGTTTTTGTTTGTTTTTGTGTTTTGATTTTTTTGTTTGTTTGTTTTTGTGGTACTGGGGGTTGAACCCAGGGCCTCGCCCTTGCAGGCTCTGCAAGTGCTGGACCACTGAGCTGCACCCCCAGCCCATTTTTTTTACTTTTTGAGACAGGGTCTCGCTAAATTATGCAGACTGCCTCTGGTCTCGAACTTGCGATCCTCCTGCTTCTACCTCCTGAGCAGCTGGGATTACAGGTGTGCACCACCAGGCCCGGTGAGGCTTCTTGTTTTTGCGACAAGGTCTTGCTAAGCTGCCTATGTATCCCAGGCTGTTCTTGAATTCACAATCTTCCTGCCTCAGACTTCTATGTAGCTCAGACTGTGGTCATGCACCACCATACCATCTACAGTACAGGTTTTTATGTGGATATATGTTTTTCAAGTCTCCTGGGCATTACCTAGAGATAGAATTTCTGTGTCATGATAACTCAAGGTTTAACTTTTTGAGAAACTGCCAAATTGTTTTTCAAAGTAACTACATCATTTTATATTCCTGCTAGCAGTATGTGAGTTCCAATTCTTCATTCCCCCACTAAATCCTGTTATTTTACATTTTTAAGAATTATATTAGGCTAAGGGTACATATAACTTTTGTTTTTACATTGGCAGCTCAACATTTTTTATTGGAAATTTTTAATGTACAACTTAATGTGATTCATTCTGACATGCTTTTCATTGTGACATTTCCATATATGCATTTTGTTGTACATTATTCACATAGGTTCCCCCTGACCCTCTTGTACGCTTCCTCCCCCCTTCCACCTCCTCCATCAAAGACTTCTCTACCATTTACTTGTCTTTTTATGGTAATATTTTTCTATATATCCTTGGGTTCCAGTTCTGTTTAAAATAGAAACTTTTTCTGTAGTGAACTTTCTTTTTAAGGGTACATATAATTTAATAGTAGAGTGCATACTTAGCTTGCACAAGGCCCTGGGTTCTATTCTTAGCAACAAAAGAAAAAATTATAGTAATCCTAGTGAGTGTGAAGTGGCATTTCATTGTGGTTTTGCTTTACATTTCATGGTAACCATATTTTCATGTACTCATTGCCCATTTGTATATATACTTGGAGAAATGGCCATTCAATTTTTAATTAGGTTATTTATCTTTTTACTATTGATTTATTATGAGTTCTTTCTATATTCTGGATGCTTGACTCTTACCAGATAAATGACTTGCAAACATTTTCACTCATTTTATGTGTTTCATTCATTTACGAGTTTTTAAATTTTTCTTCATAATGCCCTTTTCATAACTACAAAAGGATTTTTTGACAGTCTGATTTATCATTTTTTCCCTTTTGTGTGTTTCAGATATCATATCTAAAATCTTGGAATAATAGCTCCCCTTTACACTCTCAAGAGTGTCCCAGAAGATAATATCTTTTATGGACATTCTACAAATAAATCTCTAATTCTGAATCCAGGCCTGGTGGCACACACCTATAATCCCAGTACTCAGGAGGCTGAAATAGAAAGATTGACACAAGTTAGAGGCCAGCCTGGACTACATAATGAGTTCCAGGCCAGCCTGGGCTGCATAGTGAGACACTGTCTCAAAGAACAAAACAAATCAAAACAAAATCTCTAATTCTAGCTCACAGAAGCAGGGATAGGCAATGAGAGGTCTCTGAGCAAATAGATGAGTGAATACTATCTTATTTTACCCTTACTTCATCATAGCCATTGGCATCCTTTAGCTTCTTTCTAAAGAAAATCTGCCATTAGTTTTAGTTATCATTTTTATACTTATTCAACAAGTTTATGTTGAGCATCTACTATGTATCAAGTACCCTTTCTAAGGAGAAAAAATTATGCCAGAAAATTGCATAGAAAAAAAATTTAAATGCTTTCCCTTTTTCTTTTTGTAAAAGCAATATAACAGCTATAAATATTGGAAAAATAAAAAGCTTATAATCTCATAGTTGAAATTATAATCATATCCTTTTATGTACTCCCTATAATCTTTATTCATAATTACACACACATTTTAACATAATTCAGTTAGCATAAAAGAATTACATATTTTCCTTTTTTTTTTTTTCAGTACTTGGGGTTGAACCCAGGGCCTTGCAGTTGCATGCTGTGTAAGTGCTGGGCCACTGAACTACACCTCAGTTCCCCCCCCCCTTTTTTTAACTTTTTTAAGACAGGGTCTCACTAAGTTACGCAGACTGCCTCTGGTCTCAAACTTGTAATCCTCCTGCCTCCACCTCCCGAGCCTCTGGGATTACAGGCATGTGCCACCGCACCTGGCTCATATTTTCCTTCTTAAAAACTTAATATTTTATTTTGAAAAACTTAATATTTTATCATAAATAAGAAAATAACTTTCTTGATTTTGGTCTCCAAGAGTATGAGAGAGGAAGCAAATGAAAAGAGAAAATGCACAAGTCGATAAAATATTATTAAGATGAGTAAGTACGGTCTATAAATGGATTTGTGCTCTGGTCTGTCAATGCCTGTATGTTGGCAAATTGAGTTCAAGAGTATATAATTCTATTCCATATTATTAACATTTTTTTTCTTCTTAATCTATGCTTCAGGCTCCACTGATTTCCTTAAACATATTACCTCGGTAACTTAGTTTCTAGCTATTGTTCATACTGGCCAGTAAATATCTGCATCTAGATATGTTCTCTCCTCTAAGGCTATAACTAAAGGAGTTTGACATATAAACTAATTTTTATTAGAATTCACTTCAAGAATAATATATCCCAAAGAAGTTAATGATAGATATATATTCATAAACACAGTAGGTTCTAAGAATTTCCATGGGGAAATTATTAAAAATAATATTGTGTGTACTTTTCCTCATACATGATAACTCAGCAGGAATACCATTTATCAACAACATACAGATCTTCCATGGAGCTAAGTTTAATTTCTTGAGCTAGACAGATAACCTTAAATTATGATTTTTCTTTCAGTACTGGGGGTTGAACCCAGGACCTCTCATGTTCTAGGCAAGAGCTCCACCACTGACCCACACCCGTAGACTCTTTTTTATTTTTTATTTTGAGACAGAGTTCTGCTAAGTTGCACAGGTTCCCTCTGGTTTCAAACTCATGATCCTCCTGCTCAGCCTCCCAAGTTGCTAAGATTACAGGCATGCACCATGGCACCTAGTATTAAATTACAAATTTTATTATAAATTGAGTCTTAATGTTATGTTGTGTATTATTCTACCCTGTTTCATTTTTATGTGGATGATAATCTATCATTAGTTTGCACATAGAAATAAATCTGCAATTGGTGAATAAGATTTCTTTGAGATGACTTATATGCTACTTGTAAAGAATGCAATATCCCTAAATGAAAGTACTAATTTATTTTCTTAGGTTACCTGTCTATAGGTAGACAGGTGCCTTGCCTACAGAGCCTGCAGCAGAAGTTGGGAGTTTGTATAATATTTAATTAACATGGCCCTCCTCCTCAGTTCTACCTCTGGCTTGACCTATTCTATTCCTTGGGTTTTGGCTTGTGTTTAGAACTGAGCTGCTACTGTCATTAAATTGTGTTCCTTCTCTTCGATAGATTAACTTTGTGATTAATTTGGCACAAGATGGTGCTTCCTGTGGTTCTCATCAGGGACTTTGTGGCAGAGAAAAACTGACGAACAGAGCAAGGACTCTCTTCTAATTCCTCTCAGCCACACTTTTATTGATTCCCTGCAGAGAACTTTCTGCCTCTTAGAGTCTGCTCCGGATCCCATTATCCAAAAATTGCTCTTCCTGGCCACCGCAGGTATATCACTGCCTGATCCTCACCCTCTCCAACGGAACTTCCTGTCTTGCTACTCATCCTTTCAGGGTCACATCTTCCCCATTTTTCAGTGTGAAAACTGTATTAAAGCAATAAGCTAGAGGAGATTTCCAGGGTCTCCTCCACCACCCACTTTGGCTTCCTGAAGTCTCTCTCCTTGATTTTCTTAAGAAAACCAAAGGGATGGTTCTAGCCATGAGATTTTAAGCTGGATATGAGGGAAAAGAGGAATCGCAGCAGACTACATATAGATAGACAAATAGATAGGTAGATAGATAGAAAGATATATAGGTGTGTGTGTGTTTCTTTTCTTTTCTTTTCTTTTTTTTTTTTTTTTTTTTTTTTGAGGGTAGGTCCCACAGTGTGGACCAGGTAGGCCTAGAACTCTTTTTGATCCTCCTGCCTCAGCCTCTGGAGTGCTGGGATTACAGGTGTGTGCCACCACACCTGGGTTTTTTTACTCTTCCCTTCCCCGCTTCCCGAAGGGCTGAGATTGAACCCAGGGCCTTGGACATGCCAAGCAAACACTTTACCAATTGTACTTACCTACACATGAGATTACAGTCTTTGTTCCCCACTGTGTCAATAATTTCCCTTCCTGTCAGGCTCATGTGATTGAGCACTAGCTACATTATACCCGGAAACTGTTTGTATGGTCCACGGTAATGAAATAACTATGAATACAAGGTTGATATGCTGTATGCATGTAACTGTGCATAGAAATGTAACTACTGAAAGAAAACTAAGTAAATGAAAATAATTGTTCAAGGCCAGAAGCATCCTGTGTAACTTAGTGAGACTGTCTCAAAATGTAAAAAAGGGTAGGGGCTGGGGATGGAGCTCAGTGGTGGAGCAATTGCCTAGCAGGCTCAAGGCCATGGGTTCATCCCCTCAATATTACAAAAAGGGAAAAAAGTAGCTTTCCTTTGGTCATGTCTATTAAGTAGTAGAATTAGAACACAAACGAAAAATCACTGATTCCAAAGCTATGTCTTTCCACTAATTATAACACAGGTTCCTCTTTACTGTGACTCAGAATTTGATTAGAGATTAAATAAAGTATAAACAAAGTATAATAAGAGTTGAAAGGTGGGACACACTTTTACAGTTCTATCCTTATTTTCTCTATTCTTTTTCTCCTTTGTTGTGTCAGTTGTCAGTTCCAATTAGACAGAGTCTCAATCTACATTGCTAGCTCTGACTCATCTTCTAAGCTGTAGTCCCACATTTCCCCTTGGATGATTTACTGTGACCTCAAATGTGACAAATTTAAAATTACACTTTTTCTCTTCTCCAGACTGACTCCTCTTTCTAATTTAATTCTCTTACTCATTCAGCTAAACTTTGGAGTCATCTTTGAATCTTCTGTAAAAGTAGTGGATGTATTCAATGATATGCAATATCCCTTCCAGCTCTGAAATTCTGGTGTTGTTATTCTGTACCATATACTCAATCAAAAGGAATTACTTTCTCTGCTTTAGGCCCACTCAAATTATTTTCCAGAATTTTTTCAATATGTCATACAGTATGTCCCACTCATCCATGATTATGCACTATTCAAAGCTCCATTTTATGGGCTTGGGATGTAGCTTTGTTGGTAGAGCATTCACCTAGCATGCTTGATACCCAGTACTGAAAAAAAAGGCTTATTTTATTTATTTAGAGACAATCTTGCTTGCTTCCCAGGCTGGTCTTAAAATCCTGGCTTAAGAGATCCTTCTGCATCAGCCTCCCAAGTAGCTAGGAATACAGGTGCATGCCTGGCATTAAAGCCCATTGTATATTATATTATGTTATTTTAATTAATTTATTTTTTGTGTGTGGTATTGGGGGCTAAACCTAGGGCCTCACACATATTTTACAAGTGCCCTACCACCAAGCTTCATTACCAAACCCCCTTTTTAAAATTTATTTATTTATTTTGCAGTACTTAGGGGATGAACCCAGGGCCTCCAACATACTTTGCAAGTACTCTTCCACTGAGATGCACCCCTAGTCTGTTTTTTACCTTTTGTTTGTTTGTTTGTTTTGTTTTGAGACAGGGTCTTGCTAAATTATGCAGGCTGCCTCTGGCCTCAAACTGGCAATCCTCCTGAGTCACTGGAATTATAAGAGCACGCCACCATGCCTGATTCCATTTTATTTTATTTAATTTGCAACTCTAGGCAGATGAACTCAGGGACTTGCAAATACTTTGCAAGCACTTTATTACTGAGCTGCATCGCTGTTGTTGTTAGGTGCCATCGAGTCAGGTCCAACTCATAACGACCCTATATACAGCAGAATGAAACACTCCCTGATTCTGTGCCAGGCACACAATCTTATTTATGTTTAAGCCCATTGTTGCAGATACTGTGTCAATCCATCTGGTGGAGGATTTTCCTTTTTATTGTTGACCTGCCCCTCTCCCAAGCATGATGTCCTTCTCCAAGTATTGGTCCCTCCTGACTACATGTCCAAAATACTTAAGATGCAGTCTAGCCATCCTTGCTTCCAAGGAGCACTCTGGTTGCACTTCTTCTATGACAGATCTATTGGTTCTTTTGGAAATCCATGGTATATTCAATAGTAGTCTCCAGCACAGTAATTCAAAAGCATCAATTCTTCTGTCTCCCTTGTTCAATGCCCAGCTTTCACAACCATATGATGCGACTGAAAATACCATGGCATGAGTCAGGTGCACCTTCCTCTTTAATGTAACATCTTTGCTTTTCAGTACTTTAAAGAGATCTTTTGCCACAGCTTTCCCCAAAGCAATGCATCTTTTGATTTCTTGACTACTATTTCCATGGGTGTTAATTGTAGAACCAAGTAAAGCAAAATCATGGACAGCCTCAATCATTTCTCCATCATTGTGAAGTTGCATACTGACCCAGTTGTAAGGATTTGTGTTTTGTTGATGTGAGTCCCAATCCATACTGAAAGCTATATTCTTTGCTCATATGCAAATTCAAACTGAAACTGAAGAAAATTAGAACAAGTATATAAGAGCCAAGGTATGACCTTAAGTATATCCCACCTGAGTTCAGAGACCACCTCAAGAACAGGTTTAATGCATTAGACACAAATGATAGAAGACCAGATAAGTTGTGGCATGACATCAAAGATACCATTTATGAGGAAAGTAAAAGGTTATTAAAAAGAAAATAACAAGCCAGGCACAGTGGCACACACCTGTAATCTCAGTGGCTCAGGAGGTGGAGGCGGGAGGATCCCAAGTTAGAGACCAGAGGCAGTCTTCATAACTTAGCGAGACCCTGTCTCAAAAAGTGAAAAAATAGGCTGGGGGTACAGCCCAGTGGTCCAGCACTTGCAGAGCATGCAAGTGTAAGGCCCTGGGTTCAAACCCTAGTACTGCAGAAAAGAAAAGAAAAGAAAAGAAAAAAAGAAAAGACCAAATTACATGTCAAAAGAGACTCTGAAACTTGCCTTGAACATTAAGCAGCTAAAGTAAAAGGAAGACATGATGAAGTTAAGGAACTAAACAGAAGATTTCAAAATGCAGCTTGAGAAGATAAAATCAAATATTTTAATGACATGTACAAAGAGCTGGAGACAGAAAACCAAAAGAAAACAACATGCTCTGTTTTTCTTATGCTTAAAGAATTGAACAACAAATTCAAGCCTCAAGTGGCAATAGTGAAAGATTCTACAGGGAAAATATTAAATGATGCAGGAAACATCAAAGGAAGTTGGTGGAAGTATACAGAGTCATTATACAAAAAAGAATCGGTAGATAACCAATCATTTTAAGAGGTTGTATATGATGAGGAACCAATGGTATTGAAGGATGAAGAAGAGGCTACCTTGAAGGAATTGGCGAAACACAAGGCTCCAGGAATTGATGGGATACAGATGGAGATGTTTCAACAAACAGATCCAGCATTGGAGGTGCTAACATGTTTATGCCAAAAGATTTGGAAGAGAGTTACCTGGCCAACTGATTGAAAGAGATCCATATTTGTGCCTATTCCCAAGAAAGGGGATCCAACTAAATGTAAAAACTATCGAAAAATATCATTAATATCACATGCAAGCAAAATATTACTAAATATCATTCAAAAGTGACTGCAGCAGTATATAGACAAGGAATTACCGGAAAATCAAGTCCAATTCAGAAGAGGGTGGGAAAACAGGGACATCATTGTTGATGTCAGATGGATCTTAGCAGAAAGCAGACAATATTAGAAAGATGTCTATCTATGTTTTATTGGCTATGTAAAGGCATTTGACTGTGTGAATCATAACAAATTATGAATAACTCTGGAAAGAATGGGAATACCAGGGAACCTAATTGTATTCATGACAAATCTGTACATGGATCAGGAGGCAGTTGTTTGAACAGAACAAAGAAACACTGCTTGGTTTAAAATTGACAAAGGTGTGCATCAGGGCAGTATCATTTCACCATATCCTTTCAATTTCTATGCTGAGCAAATAATCTGAGAAGCTGGACTTTATGAAGAAGAATGTGGCATCATGGTCAGACGAAGACTCATTAACAACCTGCTTTATGCAGATGACACAACTCTGCTTACTGAAAGTGAGCTGCACCCCTAGCCCCCTTTTTTATTGTTTTGTCTTGAGACAGGGTCTCTCTAAGTTACTCAGGCTGCCTCTGCCCTGAATTTATGCTCCTCCTGCTCCCCGCCCTCAGTCACTGGGATTATATGTGTCTCCCAACTGGATTTCATAGTAATTTCTCTTTCCTTCATCATCCTATAATACTTTATACTTTTCTTAGGGCACTTTATAATATCCTATACACATACACACTCCTACCTCCACCTCCAGAGTGGCTAGAATTACAGGTATGTGCCACTATGCCTAACTATATTATTCTTTATACATACATATACACTATATATACACACCTATATAGAAATACATGCTAAATGTACACATACACACACATATATGCACCATATCTGTGTGACTATGCAATGTATGTTGTTGTTTTTGTTAGGTGCCGACAAGTCATGTCTGACTCATAGCAACCCTCATAGGGTTTTCAATGGCTGATTGTTTCAGGATTGCATTGGGAGTGGATTGCCACGTCCTTCTCCCATTTTTGCAGTGCTGGGAATTGAACTCAGGACCTCAGAGACTGCAGAGCAGCACTCTACAATCTGAGCTAAATCCCAGCCCTTTATGTATGTATGTTGTTGTTGTTAGGTGCCATCGAGTCTCGTGTCTGACTCATAATGACCCTCACAGGGTTTTCAATGGCAGATTGTTTTGGGATTGCCTTGGGAGTGGGTTGCCACATCTTTCTCCCATTTTTGCGGTGCTGAGAATCGAGCTTGGGACCTCAGAGACTGCAGAGCGGCACTCTACCAACTGAACTAAATCCTAGCCCTATGTATGTATGGGATACTATAAAAAATAATGTAACTAATATATACAAGAATGATATATGCATACATATGAATAAGTAAGATGCCAAGAGGGTGCTTGACACCTGAGCTAAGTGGGGATAAGTTAGGGGCAGCACAGGGTGTGGGAACAGGGGAAAGGAAAGGAAGTGAGAGCTCTTGAGGTGGCCAATTTTGGAGTTTCAGAACTTTAATGAGGTAAAGGCAGCATCCTCCAAAGGAACAGAAGACAGCTATAGCTGATTGCTTACATGTGAGGGCTTATTTGGATAAGTAAACATCTTAAGAATATTAGAAAAGTTATCTGTAGGAGAAAGGAGTTACAAATGTGGATGGGTTAGAACCTAGCGTGAACCCTGTGCTTCTGGATTGGAGGTATTACTGTGGACATAGGGTTTTTCAATATATATTGTTAAAGAAATCTAACTGTAAATACGTGAGTGTGCATATACTTCCCACATATCTGTCAGCTTGTCATGCTTTGGGGGTTTGTGTGTTGCTGTGATGCTGAAAGCTGTGCCACCAGTATTTCTGATACCAGCAGGGCCACCCATGGTGGATAGGTTTCAACTGAGCTTCCAGACCAAGACAGAGTTTTAGCTCAGTCAATCGGTAGAGCACTGCTCTGTGCTCTCTGAGGCCCTGAGTTTGATCCCCAGCACCACAAAAATGGGAGAAAGATGTGGCAGCCCACTCACAGACAATCCCAAAAACAATCAGCCATCAAAAACCCTATGAGTAGCAGAGAAACACTGACATGGTGCTGGACATGGCACAGTGTTGGGGAATGTTTTGTTCTGTTGTACATAGGATCACTATGAGTCAGATCCAACTCCATGGCACCTAGCAACAACAGGGAGAAAGACCCGGCAGCCCACTCCCAAAATAATTAGCAATTAAAAACCTTATGGATAGCAGGGAAGTACTGTCATATATAGTGCAGGAAAATGTTTCCCCCGGGCTGGAAGGCATTTAAGAAACGACTGTGGAAGAGTTGCCTCCTCAAAGTAGAGTTGACCTTAATGACAGGAATGGAGTAAAGCCCTGGAACCTCCTTTTGCTGATGTGCCATGACTCAAAACGAGAAGCACAGTGGCTGTAACATTGGGTTCAAATGTAGAAAAATCATGTGCCATAGAACAGTGTTGGGTAGTGTTTCATTCTGTTGTACATAGGGTCATTATGAGCTGGATCTGACTCAACAGCACCCAACAACAACAACATGCATATATAGATGTGCTATAAGAGTATGAATTATGAGCCGGGCGCTGTGGTGCACGTCTGTAATCCCAGCGGCTGGGGAGGTGGAGGCAGGAGGATTGCAAGTTCAAGACCAGAGGCAGTCTGCGTAATTTAGTGAGACCCTGTCTCAAAAAAGTAAAAAAAAAAAAAAAAAAGGTTGAGAGTGCAGCTCAGTGGTCCAGCACTTGCAGAGCATGCAGGTGCCAGGTCCTGGGTTCAACCCCTAGAACTGCAAAAAAAAAAAAAAAAAAAAAGAGTATGAATTATAAATATTCCCTAGCTAAATCCACTGAGACAGCCTGAGCTGTCATCCTGCAATAGCAGTGAACAAACCTAGTGTTTCTAAATACCATTCTCCATTAAAATGAACCAGTGCTCTTAGAGAAATGGCTGCATCTAAGATGAGACAAGATGAGCCTGGAATATCCTATTGTGCCAGAAAGTAAGTGGATTAGTCAGATGGTCTCACTGTAGCAGCAAAACCAACTCAAACAAACTTATGGAGGAAAAGGTTTATTAGAAACTCACAGAGGATGAGTCCACAATGGTAGAGGACAGGAATGGCAGTGGCTGAGGCAGGGCCTGTAGCTGGCAAACTCATAGCATCATGGTGGCAGGAGGCAGAAAACTTTCTGGAACCAAGAGTCCAAGTAAAAACCTCCAAAGTCCTGCCTCCACGGGGCCACCTCTGCAAAACCACAATCTCACCACCCATAATGTCCACAAACAGTGCCACCACCTGGGAACCTAATGTTCAAACCCATGACCTTTGGGGGACATTCAGATCCAAATCATGACACTCCACTCTTGTACCCCAAAGGTCGTTGACCACCTGATAATGCAAAATATCTTAACAGCCTCAACCATGTTTAAAAGTACAAAATCCAATGTCTCCACCGAGACTCAAGGCAAACTTAGCTGTGGGCCCTTGCTAAACAAAAAACAGGTTACATACTTCCAACATATAATGCACAGAGTAAGAATCCTCATTACCAAAGGGAGGAATAGGGGTACAGAAAGGAAAGATCAGTCCATAGCAATACCAATATCTCATTGGACAAACAAAACCTGTCAGTTAAAGTCTGGCATCTGGCACGTAGGATATCATCTGGCATCTAGCATCTAGTGTCATCTGTGCTCAAATATGCTTGTGTAGCTCTACCCCCCAGGCCTTGTCATTCACAGCAAAAATGGCCCTACTGGGATGGCTCCAGCCTGCAGCTGTACCACTGTGGCATCCAGTCCCATCAGATCTCAGAAGCTAAGCAGGGTCGGGCCTGGTTAGTACTTGGATGGGAGACCATCTGGGAAGACCAGATACTGTAGACTTGGGAGAAGGACCCGGCAACCCACTCCCAAAAAACAATCAGCCATTGAAAACCCTGTGAATGGCAGAGAAGTACTAACAATAGTGTTTCGCCTGTTGCACATAGGGTCATTATGAGTTGGACATTGACTTGATTGCACCTAACGACACAACAACAAAAATATAACACAGATTGCCTCTAGTCCTATGTCCCATAGAGTCCTCACTTTCTCCTAACATCCTGGGAGTCCCATTTGTGTTTCTATCGGCAGCAGCATTCCAGTCTTCTTGCTCTCCCAAGAACTGCCCCACAAGCCCTCTAGGGCTTCTCTTGCCCTCTTCTCCAAACTCTTCCAAATTCCCCCTTCAAACAATTTCCAAGGGCCTAAGAACCACATTATTAGTTTTTGCACAGCAATGACCCCTCTCTCCTGAACCATTTTTTGTGTTAATCAACTGTCATTGCTGTAGCAGAAAGACCAACCCAAACAAACATACGGAGGAGGAAAACGTATATTGGGAGCTCACAGTTAGAGGATCAGTCCATAATGGTGGCAGGAAGATGTGGTAGTGGGGCAAGCATCTGGGCAGGCAGCTGGGTCTGTGGTAGATGACATCACGGCATTGTAAGTAGGAGGCAGAGGGTGACCAGAGTTGTGGGTCCAAGTAAAAAGAACCTCCAAAGGCCCAGGGAGCTACTTTTACAAAACCACGATCCCACCTCCCAAAGTTCCATAACTGCCACAAACATTGCCACCACCTGTGGACCAATTGTTTAATCCTATGACTTTTGGAGGACATTCAGATCCAAATCAGGACAGTAAAGAAGTGCTCAAGGAATGATGCAGGTATGTCTAAAGTGCCCAGAATGATAAAATGTTAGTGTAGAATCTGGATAATGACTTTGTTGTTGTTGTGTTCTGTGGAGTCGGCATCCGACTCATAGTAACCCTCATAGGGTTTTCAATGGCTGACTGTTTTGGGATTGCCTTGGGAGTGGATTGCCACGGGAGTGGATTGCCACGTCCTTCTCCCATGGATAATGACTTTATGGTATATAAAACTCTTTTTTAGAATGTTCTGTTTGTTTATGATGATTTGCAACAAAATGTTGCGAAAGAACTTAAAACACACACAAAGACACAGAAATAGGAATGCATGGGGTGTCTGCTGACCCAACTTTAGGACAATTTGAGCACCAAAATAAATAATCTATGTAATGAAGTAGAAATCTCACTCATACCTATATACATACATTAATTGTAAGTTTGAGGAGAAACAAGATTATTTACAAATATATTGAAACAAGATAGCCACAAAGAAGCTCTCCCAGGAAATACACATTAATTACAAAAGTGAAAAAGGTGACTTTACAGTGAAACAACCCGGAAGACAACACCTTATTAAGGTAAACATAAGTAATGAGAGAAAATAAAATTGTGCCACTCTATATAGGTTGCAATGAAAAGAACACAGCATCACTTGTGAGCATTCTCAAAGATATCTAGCCTTAAACTAATCATGAGTAAGTATCAGACAGATCCAAAGGGAAACCCAGTCTATTAAAAAAAATGTCTAGGAATCTTCAAAAGTGGTAAGGATGTAAAAGTCAAAGAAAGACTTAGGAAGTTGTCCAGATTGAAGAACTGACTGCTTTTTACCATGAAGAACATTATTGAAACAACAGGCAAAACGCAGTGTATCACATAAATGTTTTGATTTTGATAGTTATAGTGTGATTATGTAGAAAGTGCTTAAGGATAATGTGGTATGATATTAGCAACTTAAATCTCAAGCGAGTCAGGAAAAAAATGCTCTTTGCACCAAATTTGCAATCTTTTTGTAAGCTCGAGATTATTTTGAAATAAAAACTGAAAATAAAAGTACACTCAAAACCCTGATTATAGTGGGAATCGCATATGACTTGGAGCCAAGAGGCTGTAAGTCCCAGTTGGACCATCGACTCAGTGTGTGACCCTGAGCTAGTCGTTTTATGTCAGTCAACACTCAAGGCTCTTTAAGGTCTGTTCCTCCTGTAACATTCCACTATCTGCAACTAAAGCCTTGGCCCTGCCTGAATTTATCCAGGCTCCTGCTGTGTCTTTGCCTTCCGATGCCCCAATGCCGTACCCACAGATTCTGCCTGGCGACGATTAAAAAAAAAAAAAAAAGACAAAAATAGTTGTGGCCGGAATCTCCTGACTGTGAAACCACTGTCCTGGACACATCGGCCTAAGTCTCCTCCATCACTCATTCGGGGGTGGAGCAGTCATGTCTGGGAGAGTGGGCGCTCGATGGCTCGGCGGCCGGCTAGTGGGGCTTGGGACCCGTGACGCGGTGCTCCGCGCGCTCCGAGTCGCTAGCTTTCGCCCAGCTGGCCCAGGCGAGCTTTCCGGCCCCGCCCCACACGAGCCCCGCCCGCCCTACTGCCTGGCAATCGCTGCCGCCTGCAAATCCTGGTGCTTCCTTGCAGTGCAGAGGAACCGGTAACGCAGTGGGACTGGGATTGGTGCAGAGGCGCGGAGGATCTCCCAAGGCAAGCGCTTGTTGATCCTGGGCGGGGGGCGGCCCTGGGGACGAGGGGGCCATGTCGGGCTGCCCAGCCGCTTCGAGGGGCAGTGCGTCCGGCCCGCTCTGTGAGTTGAGTGGCTCCGGGATCGCGGGGTGGTCGCAACTGCCGTGTGGTAGCTGAGGACGTCGCGACCCCTGGTGCAGGAACTGGTCGAAGACTTAGGTGTCGTGGCCCAGGGGGCAGCGCCCGCCTCGGAAGAGCTGACTAGAGCGTAGGTTCGGCGGTGGCTGTGAGGTCCGTCCTTCCCCGCAGGCTGCGAGAAAGTCTGGCTGCCCCGCGGCACAACAGGTAGACATGGGTGGGCGTGGATTCTGTGGGACTGCGGTAGCCCGGGACCCTGGCCGAGTGTGCAGAGAAAGTCCGGAGGTGGCCGCCGGCCTCGTGCGAGTGCCGCTCCCCGGACCCGCCCCGCGACGCCCCAGGTCGGCCCAGAGCGGGCGGGTGGGGGCGCGTCCCGGCTTCGGGCGAGGTTCTTGGAAGGCCCTTGCGTTCCCCGCAGGCAGTCCTGGAGGCGAATTTTCAGTAGGACTAGCGGAGAGGGGATCGCGCCTTCTGTGTGAGCGATTACTTCCAGTCCTCTCGAGAAAAGACAGCTTTTCTAGGGGTGGCGTTTTCTTGGTATAAGAAAACATTTCGTATTACTCTACTCTCGGCAAGCACTACGTCATTTCAAGTTATTATCTCCTTATTAATCACAATATTTTGTGCCTCTGGCAAGTTAGATAATGTGAACTGTCAAGTCGGATGGAAGTCAGAGGACTTGAGCTTTCATTATACATTGTTTTTATGTGCATTCATTTTTTCAGACAATATTATGTACTTTTTATATGCATACTAGGTGACCTTAAGGAACTTACAACCTAGAGGAGACATTAAGTTTAAAGGGGAAAAAGGGATCCTACAAGTACAGTTAAGAGCCTTCAAAGAAAATACTCTGGAAGATTATTGAAGGTTCTGGAAAGCAGAAGTGTTAAAGCTGGGCATTAGATGGATGCAGGGAAAAGTGGCTCGTTTCGTTTCGCAAACATTTTAGGAAGTTTGTCTTTGAGTAATTGATTTTACATTAGCATGGACACTGTGAATTTTCTTGTTTTAAGACCTTCGACTTTTTTCTTTAATAAAATGAGTAAGCAAGGAAGATCTTATAACATAAGAGTAGTGACAGTTGGAGAATAATGGAGGTTGGGTTTGTTGTGTCTTGAAATGCAGTTATTTTACATAGATAGCTATCCTAACCTTAAAGACAGGAGACCTGAATTCTGTCTTAAGCTTCTGTACTATTTATGGGTCTTAGATTAGGTCACTTTTCTTTTCCTTTTTCTTTGTTTATTTAAGTATCAGACTTTAGTGACAGAAAATACATAACTCCAAAGAACTTTGTAAATATTTAAATCATTAGCTAAAATTAACCTTATTAATTTAAATTAATACATTGTCTGTGGGGAAATTTAAGGTATTTCTTTCTCTTTACCTTCGAGCTTTATTTCAAGAAAGAGATTGAGGCAGTTTATAAAATAAGGCATTAATGTCTGGATTCTTTTTAATTCTAAAAATCTTTTACTTTAAATTCTGGTTGACCAGTTTAATGACATCTGCATTAAAAAAAAATTTCTTTGACTGTTGTATGGTTCGTGAATCATCCCATAGTATAATTGAAAGGTTTGAGCGATCCTTTAATGAAACCACAGTTCGTTCTCTCTCTCTCTCCCTCCGCCCTCTGACTCAGAGCAACCTTCATAGAGTTTTCAGTGACTAATTGTTTCGGGATTGCTTTGGGAATGGATTGCCACATCCTTCTCCCGTTTTTTGTGGTGCTGGGGATCGGACCCTGGGGGTCCTCAGAGAGTGCTTATCACCACTCTAACAACTGAGATAAAACCCAGCACCTAGGACACTTTGTTGTTGTTGTTAGGTGCCGTAGAGTCTGTATCCGACTCATAGTGACCCATAGGGTTTTCAATGGCTGACTGTTTCGGGATTGCCTTGGGAGTGGATTGCCAGGCCCTTCTCTCAAGGGCACTTACTAAACCTCATTTTAAAAATGGCTTAATTGGGGCCCAACGATTATAAAGACTTGCTTATATTATTTAATTGTATCCATTGTCTAGTTCTAGCGTTAAATTCTTCAGATTACAACTGGAGTTGACCATGTAGATTTCTGTAGGTCAAATCTACCCTACTAGCAGTGGGTGTGTTTTTGTTTGTTTGTTTTTTGGTTTTTTTTTTGTGGTACTAGGGGTTGAACCCAGGGCCTTGCACTTGCATGCTTTGCAAATGCTGTACCACTGAGCTGCACCTCCAGTCCAATTTTTTACTTTTTGAGACAGAGTCTCGCTAAATTACACAGTCTGCCCCTGGCCTCCAACTCAGTGTCCTCTTGCCTCTGCCTCCCAAGTCTCTAGGATTAGAGGCATGCGCCACTACACCTGGCTCCAACTGGCAATTTTTGTAGGTAAGAGTTTTATTGGAATACAACCCTGTAATTTTGATAGGTATTGTTGATGACTTTATATGTTGTTTATAAGTAGTTGTGATAGAGGTTTATTGCCCATAAAGCCTAAAGTATTTATTCGTTGGTTCTTTAAGGAAAAATTGTGGACCCCCTCAACTATGACTATAAATGCTTAATCAGTACATTTTTCTTTGTAGGAGGAAATACATTAAATTTTGTTTTAATTGTATGAAATAAATGCAAAATCCAAAAATGTCTCTGGATTGTAGATGTTTATGATACAAAAGGGCATGACTTTTCAGCTACATTTACCTAGTATAAAGTTTTATAATTTCAGAAGCTCTGGCCGTTTGAAAGGTAGAGGAGAAGGTTTTTTATGATTCTCTAATAACTTTCTGACTGGGGCTGGGATAGCCATTGAAAACCCTATGAGGGTTGCTATGAGTTGGATACCGACTCGGTGGCACCTAACAACAACAACAATAACTTTCTGGGTTTAGTTTTAATTTAGATCTGGTCTGAAATTTTTTTCTTCATTTAGCAAATTCTGTTTTCAATTTATCATTTCATGTCATAAGAAACAATAAATTGCCTTTACTGAAAACTTTTTTTAAAACATGAATCTAATGACGATTATGGAGCTGGGATTTAGCTCAGTGGGTAGAGCACTGCGCTGCAGTCTCTGAGGTCCTGAGTTCAATTCCCAGTACTTGGGAAACATGGTCATCCACATGCAGAAAAATGAAAGTGGATCCGCATCTCTCAATATACACGAGAGTTAACTCAAAATGGATAAAAGATCTCAACATAAAACCAGAAACTTTAAAACTCATAGAAGGCAAGATAGGCAATACACTCCATCATATAGGCATTAGAAAAGATTTCCTTAATAGGACCCCAATTGCTCAAG
>VMDO01017514.1:0-44686 GCA_007922755.1 Pedetes capensis | reverse complement strand
TTTTTTTGAGACAGGGTCTCACTACGTTACACAGACTGCCTCTGGTCTCGAACTTGGCAATCCTCCTGCCTCCACCTCCCAAGCTGCTGGGATTACAGGCATGTACCACCGCACCTGGCTCTGCTTAACTTTTAAAAGCATTTATTGAACTCCCCTCAGTGAAAAGGGTGCTGTGCAGAAATGGGAAATTACTAGGAACAAACCTCCTCCAGAGAAGGTCGCTGTGGATTGGAGTTGCAGCAGTGATCCTCTGTCCCAGGACCGGCCGGCGGCCTTCCCTAGGCTTCATGCACTCTGCCCCTGCTATGACAGGAGCCAGAGAGAAGCTTCTTTGCTCTTTTTGAGCCACTGCTCAGATTACTGGGTGCTGCCAGGTCAACAGGGGGGCGGATTCCAGAGAAACTGGATTCCTTCAAAGCGGGGCAGGTGCTGCACTGTGGTGGCGTCTCGTTACCTAGAACTCAGGCCGGCAGGACCTTACACCACCCGAGCACAGCGCCCAGCCGCAGACACCTGACAAGCAGATGCTGCTCACTGAATGTGCCCCACGTGGGCGGGGAGGTCATCCCAGGATGAGCCTGGGCACTGTGACAAGGACCGGGACTTCGTGCCTTGTGATCACAGGGGCCATTAGTTTCTGGGCCATTAGTTCTGACCAATTATTGCCTCTTAAGGAACTAACCATGACAGGAACTGCCTTTTCTTCAGCACCCCAGGCTTGCCGTGCTCCTTCTGAAAGCCCAGCCACGTGGGGCGTCTCCCATTTACTAAGCGGGCTGCACTCTCTGTGGGGACGTCACCCCCATTTTCCTGCTAGGATCTGAGGTGGTCTGGGTTCTTCAGTGGAGGCTCTTCTGAGGTTTCTCAGGACCCAGCTGTTTCTTCTGGGCTCAGAAGTCTTCTGTCTCTTCCCGGTGACACTTCCTGGACCATTCCTAAAGGAACGGTTCAACGTGCTCTCATCCCCTCCACCCAACGTACCTCACTGTCTGCTGCCCCGGCCAAGGCTTTCACGGAAGATCCTCCTGGAAGGTCTCAGCAGGTGACCCCGTCTTCGGAGCCAAGAACACCTGCCCCTGTGTCTCATCAGAGATCCCTGCCTCGTTTCTGAGTGAGCCATTCCCCAGGACACGGCTGTTAGTTGCCCAGACGTCAGCGCGTTCAGGCTGCTGAGCTCTGAACAGGTTCGAAGCATGGAGCCCTGCGAGGGAGCCTGGGACCGGTCTCCGCGCTGCCCTCAAGCACACTGTGATCCTGCACAGTTCAGCAAACCCCTAGACCTTCCTGGCTCCTCACCCTGTGACTCACACGTTTTTACTAAGAACAAAAACATGAGCAGCCTGTGGCAGTGACGTGCCTGTGACTGAACGTTCTCCTCCAGCTCTGGTGAACAGCAACGCTCACGCACCACGAAACCGTCCCCGGTCACCGTTTCTCACTTAAAGAGCGAGAGTCACCTGCTCTAGAAATCTGTAACCCTCAGTCCGTAAGTGAACAGGCGGCCACCATGGTGGTTGGTAATTGGAAGGGTCCTGTCCAGTTGGTGCCTGTCCTCTAGGAGGCCATCTGCTTAAGCACTCGTCCAAGTTAAGGGCCTCTCAGATTTTATAAACTGAGGCCCAGTGGAGGCCAGAGACCTGGCCACAAGATGCACATCGTTTGTCCACTCTGGTCAAGACTTGCTTTGCCCTGCCGGGGTCTTTCCACTCCTGCCCTCGTCCTGTGTGCTGTGGAGATTCTTGGGCTGTTCGTCCGCAGGGACCTGAAACCTGGGTCAGAGGAAGCAGGTGCTGGGCCACGTGTTGAAGGCGGCAGCGCCAGCGCCCCAGGGCCCTGAGCCCACACCGCACCCAAGCCACACAGAAGCCCACGCTCCAGGCCCACCTGACACCTCCCTCCTGTGACTTGCCGGTAAACCACCGGCTGTGGTCGTAGGGAGGGGAGGCTGAGATTGGGCTGGCTCCCACAAGCGTACACGCTAGTGTGGGGAGACACCTCGGGGCAGGAAGGAAGCACAGTGGGGACAGGCAGTGCAGAGGCCCATGAGGGAGGCCTCTCTTCCTCAGGGTGGTTTGGGGAGCCCTGCCTGCTGCCCCAAGGACCCATGGGAAGATGGAGACTCAAGAATCTTCCAAGTCCAGAAGGGGGCGCCCGTCTAGCATCTTTGGAGGAAGTAAAGGTTCTGAGAGAGCAGGGAGGCCCTGTGGTGCCTGGGGCCAGGTTTTCAAGCAATCACCAGCAGGGTGGCATGCCAAAGCGGGCAGGAGGATCGGCCCTAGTGGTTTGGACTTGGGGGCAGCAGCAGAGAAGAAAACAGGTGCACTGAAATGGAGAGTTTAGTCCACAGGAGTTGGGGGAGGCACTGGAAATGGGGGCAGGGAAGGAAAGGAGCGGGGAGATGAGTGTGGCGGGGTGGGGGAGGGTACCAAGCAGGGTCTGCTGGCCACTGCTGAGCTGCCTTTGCTCTCTTGGCAGAGACGCCAGGAAGGAGGCAGTTGGAGGTGAGTCCAGAGGGCAGGAGACCTTGCTGGGGAGGGACTGGGTGTGTCTGCATCACGGGGGTACTTTACAGCCGTGGGACTAGGGCTGAGAGTAAGGGTCAGTGCCAGAGCATGTGCTCGGCGTGCTGGAGACCCTGCGTTCAAGCTGCATCACAAAACAGAAGACCCCGGGGGAACTGGAGAGTTGCATAAGGAGATGGCGGGGCCTGAGGGGCTGGAAAGTCACGTAAGGAGATAGCGGGGCCTGAGGGGCATGCCTAGGATGAGCCCGGGGGAAGTTGCTATTCAGGCAGTGGGCCGAGGAGTGAGAGCAGTGGATGGATGGCTAGAGGGGAGACGGGGAGTGGGGCTGTCACCGAGGGAAGGGCACGTGGAAGAAGACAAGACGGGTGCAGCGCACACAAAGGCACGCCAAGAGCCCGGGAAGGGCCCTTTGGGACGGGAAACAGAACAAGAGCAGATTCCTGGGTGACAGGAGCCACAGGGGGTCAAGGAAAGTGGTGTCTCCAAGAGAAGAGCAGAGGCCACCTCTGCCCAACCCAAGCCTCCAGGAGGTGGGCTCCAACCTGAGCTCCTCCCATTTTGACGAAACTGCTGACAGGTTTCCTGGCAGATGATGGCCCTGCCTACAGGGTCCCCTCTGGGATGGACAGGAGCCCATATGCAGCTTCTCACAGGAGCAGCACGCAGGAGGGAAAGTGCGTGACCACCACTAGTCCAGTTTGATGCCCCCCTCAGCATGGACAAGCCTGCAGTCAGCAGTGTTATGATTTACATTAATGTCCCCCAAAGGTCCTGTGCTTGAACATTTAGTCCCCTTCTGGTGACACTGTCTGTGGAGGTGATGGAATTTTGGGAGGCAGGACTCCCAACGAGTCACTGGGGGTCGGCCTTTGGAGGTTGTTGTCCAGACCCATGGCTCTCTGCTCTTGATCCACCATGCTATGAGGTCATGTGCCACGGGCCCTGCCACCATTACGGACTGATTATCTAACTGTAGGGCTGCGATTTAGCTCAGTTGGTAGAGCGCCACTCTGCAGTCTGAGGTCCCGAGTTCCATTCCCCGCACCACAGAAACGGGAGGAGGACTTGGCAATCCACTCCCGAGGCAATCCCAAAACACTCAGCCATTGAAAACCCTATAAGGGTCGCTATGAGTCGGACACGACTCGACGGCACCTAACAACAACAACAACATCTAACTGTGAGCCCCCAAGAAATACTTCCTCCCACAAGTTTGCTTCTGTCAGTTTCTCTGCCACAGGGACAGACAGGCTGACTCACACAAGCAGCCAGCACATCATCTCCCCAAAAGCCCCTGCATTTCTCCTTCACTGTGGCTGCTCACACTCATGTTAGCTGTACCTGTTTTTGAGGCTTTGTGAATGGACTCCTACAGTATCTGCAGTAAACAGCTGGAGTCCACATAGGAGCCAGAGGGACATGGGCCATGGCAACCAGGCCAGAGAAGGCAGGTTTAGTCAGAGTCGTGCAAAGGACAGTGAGTCTGACCTGTCAGTGTGGCATGCTAAAAGAGTCACTGAGAAGGTGAGCTGGCAGTGGTGGGTTAATATGGCTGTTTGCACACGCACTGTAAATCTTCCTCCTTCACCAAACTCACTAAAACTAATGAAGGGGCCAGACAATAAAGAGAAACCGACCCCTCCAGGTCAAAAGTGGAAAGGACATCGCCAACATGTGGGAAGCTGGGGCGCAGGTGGGCGAGCCTGACCAATGCAGCAGACCTTGGAAGCCTGAACTGGGGACAGACAGGAGCAGATGGCCCCAAGCCAGTTCACACCGGACAATCCTCAGGAGACTCAAACTGGCAGCCCTGGCCTCTGCAACAGGGAGTTAGGGTGTTGTTAGGTGCTATCGAGTCGGTATCCGACTCATAGTGACCCTCATAGGGTTTTCAATAGCTGTTTCGGGATTGCCTTGGAAGTGGATTGCCAGGCCCTTCTCCCATTTTTGCGGTGCTGGGAATTGAAGTCGGGAACTCAGAGACTGCAGCACAGCGCTCTACCCACTGAGCTAAATCCCAGCCCCCACAACAGGGAGAGTGGGGCCAAAATAGAAAGAACAGGCAGGTGTCAGTCAAGCTCCCTGCCACTGTCAGGAGCCCTGCAGAGGTCTAAAGTTAGTCCTGAGGGCGCAAGGCACAGCTGAGAAGCGTCCTGACCGCTAGAGCCCACACAGACGCCTTCCACGAAGGAAACTGGAAAAGCACTGAATCTGACATGGCAGCATTCCAAACACAAGGAGACCCTCAGCCACGCCCCCTGCTCCCACCCACACAGACCCTCTGCCCAGCACGTGCCCATCCGCTCTGCTGCTCTGCTTCCAGCTCCACCCACTTCTGAAAGTGTGGACGATTACCCGGCATCTAAGAAGAGTCCTCAACAGCGAAGACGGGAGTCGAAACAAATGGAAAGTACATGGAGGAAGCCGACTTTAGGGAGAAAATTTCAAAACACACAACACCCTATCCATTGGCCTCAGATGGGTAAGATCGAATCTCCAGGAGACAACAGCATGGTATGAATGGAACGGCACGAAAGGGCTCTTGGAAGTTAAAACCAAGAAACAACTCAATGGAAGGGCTGGAAGATAAAGAGGAAATCCCCCAGAAAGTGTAAGACAGAGACAGGGAAGGTGAAATGAAGGGCCAATAGCCAATCAAAGGAGATTCTTAAAAGAGAAAAAGTGAAGACAATGAGTTAAAAAAGAAATATTCCAAAGCCAAAAGTCATCGATTTCCACATTGAGAGGACCTCCCGAATGTGGATGTGAAACTTCAGGAAGCTAGGGCAAAGGAACAGTCCACAGCTTCCAGAGCGTAAGTAGGTCATGTTACAAGGCTTAGGAATCAGAATGCCCCAGACTTCTCAAGGACATTCTTAGAAGCTAGAAGAGGCTAGAGCAGTGCCTTCAAAGCAGAATCCCTGCCAGTGTAGAATTTCCAGTCTACTGGCTTCACTGGAGAACCAGTGAAGCCATTGCTACACGTGAGGTGGAATGGAGGCATTTTCAGACCTGAGCTGTCTATACATGCCCCCTGTACACCCTCTCTCCAGAAGCAGTGGGGCATGGACCCCACCAAAATGGGAGGTACAGGCAACAGGAAGGGGGAAGCTAGTGGAACCCGAGAGGGTAGTGTAGGGAGAGCCCAGGCTACAGGTGTGCACCAGCCCTCTCGGGCCCACTGACCATCCCTCTGCCACCATTACACCTTTTGATGCCCGTGAACTGGACCGAGGGTCTAGTGGAGACTTGGCTTCTCTTAACCACGTGTTGATGAAGTTCCCACTCGTCCCTCCGTATCCCACTGGCAGGAACTTGGAGGACCTCCATGACACTCCCATTAAGTTCCTTCGGCTTTGGCCCACTCCCAAGGGGTAATGGTCTTCTGCCTAGAAGACCACTCACTGTGACTATGTTTTTGCAGATGTCCAGCACCTGCTCTGCCCAGAACACTCAGGACCTGGCCCTGCAAGGGGTCGTTTTGCACGCATGGCATCCTTCCCACACACATTCTGAAGTGTTCTGGTGGCGCTGGGGATACCCTCTGGGCTCACCTGGGCTCCAGCCGCTCCTTCACCTTGGCAATGGAGCGGACGTAGGGTGTGATCTGCTTGGTGATGGTAGTCAGGTAGGTATTCTCCTGCCTCAGCTGGAGGAGATCTTGGAGCTGAGCTGTAGGGCCGAGGCTAGAGTGTTGAGTCTTGTTGGTGGCAGACTCTTACTCCCAAGCCTGGCACCATCAAAAGATCCCAACTGTTTTGATGGCTATTTTTTTTTTTTTTGGCAGTACTGGAAGTTGAACTCAGGGCCTCATGCATGCACACCCAGCTGCTTTTTTATTTCATATTTTGAGACATGGTCTGGCTAAGTCATGCAGGCTCCCTCTGGCCTTGAACTTGTGATTCTCCTGCCTCAGCTTCCCAAGTGGCTGGGATAACAGGCATGTGCCCCAGTGCCCAGCTTGATAACCATCTTTAATTAAAGGACATGGTATTTGGTGGGGGCATTCCTCCGGCTGAATTCTGACCTCTGCTGCATCCCTTGGGCCAGTTAGCAGGTGAAAGGCCAAGCCAAACTCCATGGGGAGGAGCACAGGGCGGGGTGTGGGAGCTGCAGGTCTGGTTAGTGGCTGACAGGCTCCCTCCCTTCTAGTGTGTGTGTTAGCGCCAGCCCCTGCCTGGGACCTTCATAAATTTCCTGTTCGTTAGCCACTCGCTGATAGGATTCCTCCCAGATCTGAAAGAAAAGAGAGGAGTGGTGAATGTGGCAATGAGTAGGAATAGGAATCTTTCTCTCTCTCCCTCTCCCTCTTTTTCTTTCCTTTCCTTTCCTTTTCTTTCCTTTTTTTCTTTTCTTCTTTCTTTCTTTTTCTTTTTATAGTACTTGGGGGTTGAACCCAGAGTTTGCACATACTTTGCAAGTGTAAATGCATTCTCAGCCCAATTTATATTTTTTATTTTGAGTCAGGGTCTTGCTAAATTATGCAAGGTGCCTCTGGCCTTGAACTTGCCATCCTCCTGCCTCCACCTCCTGAATCGCTGTGATTACCGGCATGTGCCACTGTGCCTGGCTAGGGAGTAGGAAATTCCACTGGAACATTTCTGCTCTGGCTACTTGGAGCCCCTCAGCCCCTCAGTCCTCAGCCAGGCCCATGCAGTTCCTGGTGGCAAGGCCTCCAGGTTCCAGAACCTGCCCAGTGGGGCTCTGTAGGGCACGTGGCCAGGCCCTTCCTCCCCTTCCTGCCTTGGGGTAGCCATGTGTCTCGTGGGGAGGGCTACCTCCTGGAAGACCGCTCTCATGCCCTCCATGGAGGCGTGCTCCGAGGCAATCTGCGCGTCCAGCTGCAGGGCCCTCTGCAGGATGTCCCCCATGATCTCCGCCTTGATGAGTGAGTGGTGTTTGGTGAGGTCCCGGTGCAACTCCTGGACCTGGTCCTTCAGGTTCTGCACCTCCACCTGTAGGCCCTGCGAGCAGAGGCTGCCTGGGGTTGCGGGCATGACTGGGGGGTGGGGCCAGAGGGAGGCTGGGGGAGGCTTCTGGGCAGGGCCAAACAACCGCTGTCACGGCGAGGAAGGGGCGGGGCCTTTCCTGCCGCAGGGCCCCGCCCCTCAGCCGGTTTTGTTGTTAGGTGCCATGGAGTCGGTGTCTGGTGTCCGACTCATAGCGACCCTACCTACAACAGGCAAAACACTATTGTCAGTGCTTCTCTGCTGTTCATAGGGTTTTCAATGGCGGATTGATTTTGGGGAGTGGGTTGCCGGGTCCATCTCCCAAGCCAACAGCACCTGGTGTTCCCATGCAGTCTCCATCCAAGCACTAACCAGGCCTGACCCTGCTTAGCTTCCAAGATCTGACGGGATCGGATGCCACAGGGCTACGACTGCAGGCTCTCACCCTGTAGGTGTTCTCATAGCGGCGGCAGTGCTCCGTGAAGGGCGTGTCTTTCCCCCCAGCCAGCAGCACCTTGGTGCTGATGGACCGGTGCGGCGTGGGTCTTTGGACAGGGGACCCTGCCATCTTTCCCACTGGGGAGGGGCAGCCGGGCGCCTTCAGCAACTTGGGGCCTGAGCCCCCTGCTAGCCTGGGGAGAGAGCAGGGTGGATGGGGGCCGGGGCTGGTCTTCCCCTCCCCGAGCCTCCAGGGCAGCCTCTTGGTCGCCCAGAGCTCCACTTCCCCCTTGACCCAACTGCATGTCAGGACCTCACCGGGGTGTGGTTCTTAAAGTTGCCGCCCCAGACCCAGCGTGGGTAGAACTGGGGGGCACCATCAGGAGGCCTGGGCCCCTCTGGGTGCTGGCTCCCACGCTGGGCAGAGAAAGTGTGAGCCAACACCCATCTCTCTGGGTTTCTGGCCCCCTTGGGCGAGCACCTGCCCGGTTCAGCATTTCTCCTGTCTCCTCCAGGTGGGAGAGACTCCCGCTGACTTCAGCACCCTGTGCCCCCAGCAGCGCGTAGCCCAGCCTGGATGGGGAGGCTGCCAAGGTCCTGGGGCAGTGCCAAGTCCCCCTGTGCCCCCAGCTCTGCGCCTGCTCTGCTGGGAACTTCTGCCTCTGGAGTCCCAGAGGGCTGCTCCCTGCTCTGCAGACCCCCAACCCCCGGCCACACATGGGTCACTGCTCACGTGTTGGTGCCGCCCACAGCAGCCACTGTCTGGTGCGGCTGTAGCAGCAGCAATGGCTCCAGGCAGCGCGTGAACTCTGCTCGGTGGTCGCTGGTAATCTGGGTGGCAGGACAGGGTGGCGAGGTGGACTTCCCTGCCCCACGAGGTCCCGGGTCCCACAGGGGCGCCCACTCACCTTGCTGCTCTGAGCTGGCCTTAGGTGATGTGGCCTTGAGACAATGCCCTGCAGCCTCTCCATCAGCTCCTGAGGGAGAGGGGTACAGAAAGAAGGGGAGGGGATGGGAGAGGAGGGGCGGCAGAGAGGACCCCATCCAGCACGTCTTCGGGGTTTTACTTGGTGTCCTCAGAGCTAGGGTTCCCAACCACTGTTAGGAACCAGGTGGCCCAGCAGCAGGTGAGCAGTGGGCTAAGTTCTCCCGAGTTTACCCCACTCCCCACCCAAACCACCCACCAACTGGCCATGCAAAATCCAGTCTTCCACAAAACTGGTCCCTGGTGTCCAAAAGCCTGGAGAGAGCGGCCTCGGAGTTTCCACCCCTCCCTGGGGACCATCCCAGACAATGTCACCACCCAAATCCACAAGAGAGGAGGTGATGGGTCCAGCAGACTTTAGGGGAGCGGGGTCCTCTGCTCCCTTCCTGGCCTCACTGGCTTTGTATGAGGGAGTCACCTGGTTCCTAAAGGGTGTGTGGGTGATGGGGTGGAGGAGGGGAAGGCAGGCCCAGAGCCCCTGGCCCAGCCTGCACGTGGCAGCCTCTGCCTGCAAGGCTGGCTCCTGGGGAGAGGGGGCCACCTGTGGGAGCTGGGGACACTCACATAGCCCAGGTCCAGGAACTCGGCCTTGTTGGCCAAGCTGAGGAAGGAAGAGCAGATGACCAGGTGAACCTGTGTGGGGACATAGAGCTCAGGGCCTGGCTTCCGGGCCAGGGTGCTCAGCCCTGTGCCCTCTGCTCCCTCACCTGCAGCGTGGGCAGCAGGGTGGCCAGGTGAGACAGCTGCTCCTTGAAGCCCTTGTCCTTCTCTTCATACTGGCTGGGGGAGGGGCAGCCCGCCTTGTCTCCACGGGGACGGCTGCCCACCCCACCTCCAGGGTGTCAGAATCTGCAGTGTGTCTCCCCACCTGCTTTGTAAGTCCTCCCCGTCAGCCCCCCCTTCCTTTGAGCCACCCCGCCCTCCTTTGCTGGGGGACATCTGGTGTCTTGCTCCTAGGCTCTGAGCTGGGTGGACAGAGGCCAAGGGACAAGGGAACAGAGACCTGCCGTCACTCACCTCTGCACGGCCTGCAGCAGGAGCGCCTTCCTCTCTGCCAGTGTATCCTGGGAGGGACAGCGCACAGTGACCACGCCCCTCGCCCTGCCTTCTTTCCCCTCGCTGCGTGGGGCAGGGCGGGGGCGGGGGGGGGTGCTGCTGAGCTCTCCACTTACTTTCCTCCCCTAGCTCTGCCTTCCTGCACCCCGCCGTCCTGGAGCCTTGGTACCCTCACCTGAAACGTCCCTCTCAGGAGCAGTTTCTTAGACCCTGCCCCCGCCAGCCTCGGGCCACCCCGTAGCCCCTCTGGGACGCTGCAGGTCACTGTGATTGGCTCCTAGGAAGTAAGTTAGTTCAATGCCAGCTCCTGCTATACTGGCAGTGCGCGGAGACACCTGCTCCGGGCTGCTGAGGCTGCGCAGCAGGTGGCCCGGGTCCTCCCACCCCTCACCTGCAGGCTGCCGAAGAGAGCGTGGATGGCCGCCTCCTCCTCAGCTGCGCTGCGCCGCACCTCGTCCACCATGGCCTGCAGCAGGGCGATGGCCTCCCAGGTGGCCGTCTGCAGGGCTTTCACGGCCTGGGGACAGGGCGGCCTCAGCCTTGAGCCGCCTGCGAGTTCCCCCCGCCCCCAGTGCCCCCTCCAGCTTCGGCCCGGGGCTCACCAGCACTGCCTGCTCCAGCCGCTCGCAGCCCTGCAGGTAAGCCGACTCCAGGTCCACGCAGTGGGCTCGGCTCTCCCTGCCAGGACGCAGCTCCTGAACCCGCTCCGGCCAGCCCGCAGCCCCCTCCCTCGGCTCCCTCTACCCACCCCGGCAGGTCCCGGAAGCAGCGGATGCACAGCAGCGCCTTCTTGTGGGTGGAGAACATGATGTAGGCCTCGGCGTGCAGCGCTGCGGGCGAGTCCCGAGGCGCTGTGAGCGCCCTGGGCGCCGCCCACCCACGGCCCCCCTGCTAGCCGGGCCCCAGCCCCGCGGGCTTCACTCACGGCACATCTGGATCACGTCGCGGCTGTGCTGGCCCAGTGCCACGATATCGTGGCGCGAGAACATGCGTGCCCGGTGCGTCTCTTCCCGGCAGCGCGCGCACAGGGGCTGCCCGCACGTGTTGCAGAAGTAGGTGGTCTCCGCGTCCTGGGGGCAGAGCTCTGGCTCAGGCCGCCGCCAGAGCCCGACTTTAGCGGGCGATGGAATCACAGCCGTGCTGTCTCACTGAGAGGTTCTGTCCCAGCCTGGGGCAGGGGTGCGGCTGAATACACCCCCCCACCCCGCCCCATGCAAGGCTCTAATATACCCATTTTGCAGATGAGGATGCTGAGGCTCATACGCTAGGTAAGTAGGCAAAGGACAGATACCCAGAAGAAGTTTAGAGAGGCAATTCCGTGAGTGGATGTGGAGGAGAGCAGAAACTGCAATACAAAACATTTTACGAGCCGGGCTGGTGGTTCATGCTCGTCTTCCCACACTTGGGAGGCTGAGGCAGGAGGATCATGAGTTGGAGGCCAGCCTGGCCTATAAAAAGAGTTCCAGGCTAGCCTTAGCCTAAAAGTGAGACCATATCTGAAAAAAAAAATTATAAGTGTGTGTGTGTGTGTGAGACAGACAGAGAGAGAGAGAGAGAGAGAGAGAGAGAGAGGAACGTGAAGGCTTCCCAAGCCCCCATTGGCATCCTCAATAGTGGCTGAATGGTGGGGCCCACCCTGGCCATCTGGAGTCACAGCTCAGTGGGGACGGGGTGGAAGCCCACAGACACACCTGGTCAGACCAGGGCTGAGAGCCCAGGGCTTGGGTTGGGGCCCTGGCAGTGACTCCAGTGCTGGCTGTGACAGAGCAAACCTGACCCCGAACACAGGCAGTCAAGGTCACTTCCTCCCTGGCTCACCCTCCCTTCACTTCTGCCTGCGGTCTTCTGTACTTTTGGGTCACCATTTCTCGGCACTTGGGGGTCGCGCTCCTTCAGGGCTAACCTTTCCTCCTGCGGGGCCGTCCAGCCTCTGTGGGCCGGGGTCCTACAGCCCCAGAAGCCTCGCCTCCATGGTCCTTCCTGCCCAACTCCATACTGTCCTCGCTTCCCCTGGGACTTCAGTGGCTTGCATGTGCTTAGGTAGCAGAGGGTCCTCAAGGGTCCCAGGCCTGTCACTCGGACCCCCCTTCCCACGCCAGTTCACAACCCCACCCTGACTTGGGGACCAGTAAGCTCGCCCTGACCTCCGCCACTTCCTGGTATTGACTTAAGTCACTTCTGGACCTCAGTTTCCCCACCCTGTGTGTGTCATGGGCCCACATTTGCCATCCAAGTTGCCCTGGGGAGGTGCCGGAGAGTCTGCAGATGGCTCAGCCTCTCAGTATGTGCTGGGTGCCAGCACTGGGGGCCATGCAGCCATGCACCCCCTCCTCCCCACCTCCATGCCACGCCTCCCTGCCTGCTTGCTGCACTCCAGGTCACAGTTGGCACAGTGCACAGCCTCCACGCCGCCCCCGGAGCTGTGCACCAGGAACTGCATCAGACGGTCCACTGGCGGAAGCCCACTGGGCCCCTTCACCACGGTCTGGTGCCTGCAGAGAGGTGGCAGCCAGGCTCCAGACCCCCTTGCCAGAGGCTCTCCACCCTTCCCTCACACTCCAGGCTGGAGCTAAAAATAGCACTGTCAGGGAGGTGGGGTCTATTGCAATCCCAGGTCAGGCAGCCCTACCCTGGGGGGCCCCTACCCTTGCCCAGTGACAGACAATCCTGCCATTCCGCTGGCGTGGTGCCCAGGATGTGGAAAGCCAAGGCACCGCAGAGCACCCTCCCACTGAATCGGGCAAATGTAGGGCCACCCCCTGGTCACTGGAGCCAGCTTAATGATCATGTTGACAGGAGAGACCTGGGACCCCCCCCCCGAGTGTCCTGACCCCTCCTCCAGCCCTGCGCTTGCCCCTTCACTTTTTCTGGGAAGCCTTGGGCCCCAATGGCTCCCTGGCCGCTCCTGTTAATCCGATGTAAGCGTGCGGGACTGTGAGTGCCGGTGGGGAGAGGGGGCCGTGCGCAGCCTCTCCCAACCATTTCTGCCTGAGCCGGGGCCTCACCCTCCCGCAGCTCCCGTCCATGAGGAGCTGACCGCACCCTTCCGCGGTGGTCCGCGGGGCTGGGGGCACTCACTGGCACAGCGGGCAGGCCAGGCGGCCATCGGCGGCGCGGCCGCGCAGGCAGCCGGCGCAGAAGGAGTGGAAGCAGTCCAGCAGGCACGGGCGCTCGAAGCGCGCGTGGCACAGCGGGCACGCCAGCGGGTGGCCACTCGCGGCGTCTGGGGCTCCCGGGCCCTCTGGAGGCGTGAAGATAGCACCGGACATCTGCCGAGGCAGCGCGGGGCGCGCGCAGGACGGTATGCGGGGGGCCCTCGTGAGCCCCTGAGGCCCCTCCGCGATCGCCTCCGCCTACCTTTCCTGCCTAGACCAGGCCTGGCGGCGGGTGGCTTGGGAATGGGGAGCTGATGGGGGCTCCCCCCCGGAGCGCCCGCTGCAGTGAGATTGACGGGGGAAGCCTGGCGAGGGGTCCGCTGCTGGGCGGGGAAGGTCAGGCCGCGGGACTGGGCAGTGCCTCCCACCCAGCCAGCCCTGCCCTCACAGCTCCACCCCGCCTGACTCCCACCACCCCCAGAATTCCCCGCCCAACGTCCTCCGGATGACCCCTGGCGACTCCCCTTCTGCGCTAGCCCCAGCGGTTCCCTGCTTCCCATCTTCTCCAGGGTGGAGCGGCCTCCGGCTACCCTACCCGGCGCCTGGGAGCGGAGTAGAGGACACCTGAGCTTGAAGGGACAGGGCCCAGGCTCCCCTGCTCTGAGACCAAGGTGACAGGCCACCCGAGCGGGCGGAGGACACCTGATTCTTGGGTCTTCAAGGGCGCTCTGGCTCCAGAGATGGGTCGGAACAGAGTGGGTCCTCAAAGCCACATTTCCTCCAGCGCCAACTGGGGGTCCCAAAGACCAGCTGACTGCTCCACGAACACTCTGCGTTCAGTGTGAGGAGCAGGAGGTGTTGGAATCCCTGGCCCTGCGTTGGGCTGTTGGCGGCTCTGGGCCAAGTTACTTCTGAGTTTCTGACCTGGGGTAAAGTAGGGCTGGACTCCATGGAACCCGGCGAGACTTCCACGAAATGCTGCTTGTCAAAGGTCCCCCACTGGGCTTCCAAATAACTAAGGCCCCATCTCCAAGGGGGGTGGGGAGAGGTTTTGAGCATTTGTGCAGGGTCCCCACTCTGCAGTCCTTGGCCTGCCAATCCTTGTTTATCCCAGTGCTTTTTCTCCAGGCTGCCCTCCCTTCCTAGGTAGACATTCTGAGTTACCAGCTTTCTCCACTAGTGTTATCCTAAGCTCCAGGAAAGCCACCCATTTCTGCTCTTCTTGTAATCAGAATTGTGCCCAGATACTCATCGACAGAAGGTGCTCAATAAAGGCGTACTAACTGGTTAGAAAAACAAAACAAAACAAAAAATAAGACAAAAAAAAAAAAACCTAGGACATAATATTGCAGCTGAGTTTTGAAGGACGAGTAGGAGTTTGCCAAGAAGGAAGGAAATTCTAGGTAGTAACTATCTGTTCTTTTAAGGACTTTTGCTAGGACTGGTTCAATGTGTGCTCTTGGTCATAATTACCATAGTAGCAATGGTTAGTGTTTACCGGCCAAGACACTTTCACTCGCATTAACTCCTTTTCTCCTGATAACCATTGTTGTTGTTATTAGGTGCCCTGGAGTCAGTATCCGACTTACAGCAACCCTCATAGGGTTTTCAATGGCTGACTGTTTTTTCGGGATTGCCTTGGGAGTGCCAGATCCTTCTCCCATTTTTGCAGTGCTGGGAATTGAACTCAGGACCTCAGAGACTGCAGCGCAGCGCTCTACCAACTGAGCTAAATCCCAGCCCCTGATAACCAGAGAGAATAGAACATGTTACCCCAGTAAGTGGAGGAGCCGGTATGCAAACCTGTGAGTGCTTTAGAAATGAATAGTGCATCAGTCTCTTAGTAGGAAGTGGACTTTGTTCTTTATACTTGGGTTTCTTTAATCTACTCCTCACCCCTGAACTGAGGGGTTGAAACTAGGTCCTCACATGTGCTAGGCAAGTGCTCCACCACTGAGCTGCACCCCCAGGGCTTTAAAATTTTTTTTGGGGGGGGACAGGATCCAGCTAAATTGTGCAGGTTGCCTCTGGCCTCGAACTTGAAATTCTATTGCCTCCACCTCCGAGTCACTGGGATGACAGGCATGAGCCATCGCATCCAGCCAGCCATTCATATGTTTAATGAGCATCTACCATGGGATGGGCTGGGATTTAGCTCAGTTGGTAGAGCGCTGCACTGCAGTCTCTGAGGTCCCTAGTTCAATTCCCAGCACTGCGAAAATGGGAGAAGGACCTGGCAATCCACTCCCAAGGCAATCCCGAAACAGTCAGCCATTGAAAACCCTATGAGGGTCGCTATGAGTTGGATACCGACTCGACGGCACCTAACAACAACAACAACAACCATGGGATAGATGTACCAGGCACTGGGACACAGAGGGACACACCGGTGCTCAGCCAAGTACACAAAGAAATACAGTAATGACAGACTGTAAAATGCTCTGGAGAAAACAGTAAAGGTGGTGTGATGGGGGGCAGGAGGGAGGGGTGGGGTCTTGGGCCACACCAGAGCACTATGGTCAGAGAAGGGCACTGAGCTCGAGACCCCAGAGGATGAGAAGAGAGCAAGAAAAACCAGGGAAGATCCAAGCAGAGGGGATGGCAAGCACAAGTTCCCAAAAGTTGGAAAAACTTTGGAGAAAAGAGCATCGTGGGTAGAGATGGAAGATGCGCGACAGTGAGTTAGGCTGAGAACCAGGAGTGCCCTGGACCCTGGGGGCCCAGGTAGGAAGCCCAGCAAAGAGGGCGGAGTGACCAGGGGTCAGGTGCTGCTAAGAGACACAGGAAGAAGACAGAGACCTGACCTGGCACTTGGCAGAGGGGATCACAGTGGTGGCTGGTGTTAGAGGGCTGACTTAAGTGGCTTCAACACAAAGAGGGGGGAGAGAGATTGGGGACAGCACACAAAGGCACTTCTCCCAAGGAGCTTGGTGGAGAGAGGGAAGGAAAAGGGGTGGAAACGGAAGGGGCATGGAGGTCTAGGGACAGGAGATGCTGGAGCGTGCTTAGATGGTGATGGGAAGGAGCCAGAAGGAAGGATGAGTTGGAGATTCCTTGCGAGAGGCAAGAGCTGTTGGAGTGATGTCCTTTTTTTTTTTTTTTTGTACCGGGGGTTGAACCCAGGGCCTCGCACCTGCATGCTTTGCAAGTGCTGGACCACTGAGCTGCGCCCCCAGCCCATTTTTTTTTTTTAACTTTTTGAGATAGGGTCTCGCTAAGTTACGCAGACGGCCTCTGGTCCCGAACTTGTGATCCTCCTGCCTCTGCCTCCCCATCTGCTGGGATTACAGGCATGTGCCACTGTGCCTGGCTCAAGTGCTGTCCTTTTGTAGGCAGGCACGTAGGAGAGAGATTCCCAGGGGTAGGGGCTGGCCACAGATTAAATCAAGGACGCTTCTTCCAAAGCAGCAGGAGGAAAGCAGGCTCTGGAGGTATAGATGTTACTGGAAGGTTGGATGGCGTCTGTTGTCAGAGAAAGAGCAATGGAAGTTCTTGGCTGGGAGGGAGCTTGGGGAAGAGGGGCTGGCATTCTGAGAGGTGTGAAATGGTCCCTTGGGAGAGTCTAAGATTGGTGGCAGCTCAGGGACAGAAGTGTATCTGTCAAGGTCAAGGTTGGGTCAAGAGACTGCTTCTACACCAGTGGTGGGCTCAGGGCCCAACAGACCCAACAGAGCTGGGAAAAATAAAAATAATAAATAAATAAATAAATAAAATATAAACATATACATATATATATATTTCTTCTCCCTTTATTAGTAAATGATGGTGGGGTACAGAGTAATACAGCATTGGCTTTTTTCATTATGCAACTATTATGTCACTTTTGGTTGCACTTTTATCAACTTACAAGGTTTACGGAAGCTTTTGACTAATATGTAGTAAAACTCACATGCATATTTGGTTTATATTCCCCTATTTTCCCATGTACTCATGAAGTTGCATCACTTAGAGATTATCCTCTCCCCTTTTAGCCTTCTACATTGATTCTCCTCCCCATCCCACCTTCTGCAATCTTTGCTTCCCTTTGCTAGTTCCCTCCCTCCTCCTTTCTAGTCTTTATATTGTCCCTTCTTCACTAAGTTTAATCGTGGATTTTTGTGTATCCACTTATGCATAGGCGTTTTTCTTCCTTTAAGTAAGATTTAGCTCCTGCATGAGTGAGAAGGTACGGTATTTCTCTTTTGCAGCTTGTGTTTGTTCGCTTAAGGTGATGTTCTCCAGTTCCATCCATTTTGCTGCAAATGACATTTTTTTTTTACTGCTGAGTAGTGTTCCATTGTGTATATGTACCATAATTTTTTTATCCATTCATCTGTTGATGGTCACCTTGGTTGGTTCCATATCTTCACTATTGTGAAAAGTACTGCACTGCATATGAAGGTGCAGGTGTCTCTATGGTATGATGACTCATCTCCCTTTGGGTATATTCCCAGTAGTGGTATAGCTGGTTCATAGGGCAGTTCTATTTTTAGTTTCCTGAGGTATCTCCATATTGATTTCCAAAGCGTTTGAACCAATTTACAGTCTCACCAACAGTGGAAGAGGGTTCTTTTTTCTCTACAACCTCGCCAGTGTTTGTTATTTGTTTTGTTGACTTTGGCCATTCTTACTGGAGTTAGGTGGAAGAACTGAAAATATTGTAGGGTGAAAATGCACCAATTACACCCACCCTACCAAAGAGGCTGGCATAGCAAGTACTGTACATAGTGGGGCATTGGCCATTCACCCTTGGGGCTGACTGGGAGCTGGGGCTGGGAGCCACCGCCCTGCATTTTAAAAGAGGATCATATCCAATATCACAGCCCAAGGAGACCAAAAGTCAAAATTCAAAGCACACTTCCTTCTGAATGTACATGGCTTTCTCATCAGTGAAATAAAAAAGCAAAGGAGGCCGGGCGTGGTGGCGCATGCCTGTAATCCCAGCAGCTGGGGAGGCAGAGGCAGGAGGATTGCAAGATCAAGACCAGAGGCAGTCTGTGTAACTTAGCGAGAGACCCTGTCTCAAAAAGTAAAAAAATGGGCTGGGGGTGCAGCTCAGTGGTCCAGCACTTGCAGAGCTTGCAGGTGTGAGGCCCTGGGTTCAACTCCCAGTACCGGGGTGGGTGGGGGGGAGTGAAGGAGGCATTGATCACTGGCCTAATTCCACTTTGTCCCTCTCTGGTTCTATTTTTGCCTCTAACTTTTTTCTCCCTGGTCACTCTCTGTTGCAGACACCCTGGATTCCAGGAATCCCAGGACTGATGGATAAACATCTTAATGACAGGGGACCAAAACTACCCCCGAGCAGCAGCGATGAGCTTTGCCAGACAGATCACTCTCCACATGGGGGCAATTACTCATGATGAGGAGGCTGCGTCCTGGTCCTGGAGAGGGGTAATCAGAAATCTCATAGGAACCTGGCTGCTCCCCTCCAGGGAAAACAGTCACCACTTCTCCAGTCCACTCGCAAACTCGAACTGAGATCAAGATGGATCTGACTGCTGGCCTGGCGAGGATTATCTGCTTTGTCAGCTATTCATAGCTCAGCCTCCTCTTTTGTTTCCTTCTTCTACAAAATTTCAAAGTTCTAGTCAATTCCTTGAACACAGACTTGGGGGCCCTGAATTCCTTTGTCTTTTCTTCCCAGTGTGGCCACCCTGAGTCAATGTCCTCTCTCTGCCCTTCACCACTATTCATCTCTCTGATCAGTTTATTGGGATGGGTGGTTGAGCTCAGCCTGTTGGAACTCCAGAGCCTGGGCTTTTGCCCTAAAACTCTGGTAAAAATATTATAAGTTGAACCTTCCTAAGTTGAAGACTGTTTTTTTTTTTTCTTCTAGTGAAAGACCTTTTTTTTATTAGTAATTTTTAATGTACAATTGAACGGGTCTCATTATGACATTTCCATACATGCATCTCATTGTGTACTGCTCAGGTAACCTTCCCCTTCCCCTCTCACGACCCTCCTCATCCATCCCCTCCCTCCCCACCAATGGTTACCTGTAGTTTTTAACAGAGAGAATTTAATAGGAAGGACTCCTTTTTTTGTTTTTTAAATGCTGGAAATCACACTGGGGCCCAATGCGTGCAAGGCAAGCACTCTTCCTCCGAGGTACACCCCCAGCCCAAGGATTGTTAACTAGGCACGAGGACTTACTAACCACATAACTGAGGGGATAAAATAATGAGCACAGTAGTTGGGTGGGGTTGTGGTTTAGTGGTAGAGTGCTTGCCTAGCATGTGTGAGCCCTTGAGTTCCATCCCCAGCACTGCAAAACAAAACAAAATCCCCAAAAGGGCAACTGCAGGAAGCAGCTACCATTCCTAGGCTCCGAGGAGCTGAAACTCAGGCATCAGAGTGGGTAGGGCTTGGTTGGGGGTTCTGAGAAGAAAATGAAAATATTTTTCCAAGTGTTGGAATAACAGCAAACGGGATTCCGTTGCTGTTTCTGGAATGTTGCAACTGCCACCGCCGCCAGGAGGAAGAAGCAAGGGTGGGTGACTCTAATAGAAGGGGAACAAACAGGAAGCAAAGCCCCCTGTTACGGAATCTAACTGGGCACAGCTGCCAAGGCAGAAATGTTTGCCGAGACCAGCTCCGGCACTGTGAAGTCAAGAAGAGCAGGTGGCTTTGGAGCGGGGTCAACTGGCACCAGGTGCCTCAGTTTAAACCTAGACCAATCAGGATGGTGTGCATTCCCTCCAGAGACTGATTATAAGCCAAGACTGGGCTTTTGCTGGGTGAGTAAACCGGAGCCCGGTAACAGGAATGGAGTGTATCCAAGTTGAGTGACTGCAGTTCAAGATCCTGGAAAATGATTCCGTAAGGACAGAAGGCAGTCAGGGTGGGTGAAAAGTAGTCCAGTCCACGGGCCGTAGGACTAGCGAGGAAGACCCTTGCTGCTTCACCGGTGGTCCCTGGACCAGCAGCCGCAACACCGCCAGGGAGCGATCCAGAAATGCAGAGCTCCGGCCACTGACACCTGCTGAGTTGGAACCTGCCTTTTAACCAGATTCCCTGGTGGTCGGTGAGGAGTACTGGCAGAAGACTTGAAGGCTAGGAGCGGTGATACAGGGTGGCGGCTTGAATCCAAGGCTGCGGAGGGGTAAAACCGAAGCGCGTACGCGGCTGCGGCAAGGATGACTGGCGCAGGAGACGCAGCCCCCGGAAATGGGCTTCCAAGCCGGGCTTTTTAGGTAGGATGAAGCCTGTGCGGTCCTTCACACTGGGACTTGATCATCCGGGAATGATCGCGTAAATTTCCCCGTGGCCAAAAGAGAGTCCCCACGTCCCCAAGCTAGTGGGTTTGAGTCTCAACCGCCAACTGGCACTTTTCGGTTTAGCGGGTTTCTGATTAAGATCTTCTTTCCAAGACTTGCAGAAGCAGCGCTTACCGCTTTGTTTCTCTTTGGGCTCATCCAGTCCGCCGGCCGCTTCCCAACCCCCTCCGATCCCTCGCAGTAGGACAGGCCGCCCGGCCTCCTTCCTTCTCCGCAGCTCTCCAGGCCGGCGAGAGGACGGACTTTGCATTCCGGGGAAACCAATCGCTCCCCGATCGGGCCTCGCCGGGCGAGATGGGGCGATCGAGGGGCGGGGCGGAGCGATTGGCGCTGCCTGGGCTCTGCGCTCCCCGTGCGCCGCAAGCTCCTTGCGTCTGCGTCGTGCGCCCACCTCCCTTTCTGCCTCCGCTGCCGCCATGGCGCCCGTGGTTAGTATGGCTCCGCGCGAGGCCTCGGCTCCACGCGCCGCACGTGGGCCCCGGGCGGGCGCCTGCCGGGCTAGCGGGGGACGGCGCCCGGCCGCGTCCCGCCCGGGGGATCTGGCAGGCGGCTGAGAGCAGCCGGCGCCGCCGCCGGCCCAGCACGTTGTGGGCGGAGGAGGCCGCGGCGAGAGGCCCGTGCGGCAGGTCCCCGAGCGCTTGGAGACGGAGGCTCGCCTTCCCGCCCGGGGTCAACAGGGGGATCAGCAGGGGGATTCTGGAGGCGACCGGCCTGGCCGGCCATCGTCCCTCGGTGCCTGTTACCTGGGCCGGGGCGGGGGACAGGACGGGGACCTGCTGCTCTGCGGAGCCGCGCTGCGCTCGCTCATGGCCGAGACGAGTGGACGTGGTCCTGCGAAGGGTGGCCGGGCTTCAGAGGAGGCTCTGGCTCGGGGAGCCCTGCAGCGTCCCCGGAGGAAGTTAGTTTGTCGGGTTATAACTGTCCAGACCCTTGCTATTGTGGGGCGAAGGCCCCCGATTCGGGTCTCCTCTGGCCAGGCTGGAACTGGGCTGTGCGGAGCCCTCGTGCCACTGTACCTGCAGATCGCCGCCCTCCCACCTTACCGGGAGAAAGTTGTTCTAATGCTGCTTTATTCTTTAGTGAGGACTCCCTGGTTTGCATTTCCGGTTGTCTTAGTCTTTCCGTCCGGGTGGGCTTCCTAATGCTCCTATGCATTTGTATGATTTGGGCTTAGAACCTTGATGGGCACTATCAAGGCCATTGTGAGTGTAGATCTTGCTGATCCTGGGTTTCCGGGACTAGATTTTAAAGCAGTCCTCTTGGTTGTTGACCGGGTAGAGACTTCCAGAAGAGTGGTGTTTGTAATAACTGTTTGGAAAGTTGACCTAGTTACCGGGATACAGTTTTTAGATGTTCTTTTGAACATAAAAGAGTTAAGGTGTGTTCTTGGAAGGGTCTGTTTAGATTCTGTGAAGCTTTTTAAAGTGGATATACAGGTAAGGAAGTGATGCAAATGCATTTTTAACAGTGTCAGGGGGTTGTAGAGGGGGATTAACTTAGGCTCTTTTTCAAGAATAAATAAACTCACAGGATGTGCTTTTCGTGGTGTTTTGAAGTGCCGATTCATAGATTAAGCCAATCAAAAGGCCAGAAATAGTTGATAGCAGTGTTTTAATTAACCTTGTCCACAGCGGAGTGGATAAGCAGCTAGAATATAGTGCGAATTCCCTTTGCTGTTTCTGAGATGGTGGAGGAGGCAGGATTAAGGAAGAAAAGTTAAAATGAACGAGGACCCTAACCTGGAGACATAGGGTAAGGACTGATTTCACATTAACATTGCCAAAGGTATACAAGGCATTGGTATGCCTGTGCTCCCATCCTGGAATAAAATAAAGGAGTATTCATTAAAAGTATATTTGGAAGTTTTACAGCAAATAAAAGGAAATATTCATTTTATCATGGTTCATGAGTTAACAGACCTTCACACTTGAAAGATTCGGGAAGCTGGGAAAGTTGGATTGGTCAAGAGTGCTGGAATGATTTCCTTATCCAAAGGTCATGACCCCCCTCAGGCCCTTAGGCCTGTAGAGCAGCATCTTCCATTGTTTCTCTGCCACCCTTGGGCAGAGCAAGGCTCTTGGTGCTCTTCCAAGGGAGCCCATCTTCTTGGGTTTCGTGTTTGTGTGGGGTTTCACACCTCTGATGATTTTGGTTAATTCTGTTGAACTGGTTGAGGCTTCATCTCTGCTGTTTGTATACTTTCTTAGAAAAAGCTTGTGGCGAAGGGGGGCAAAAAAAAGAAGCAAGTCCTGAAGTTTACTCTTGATTGCACCCACCCTGTAGAAGATGGAATCATGGATGCTGCCAATTTCGTAAGTTGCCACTGTGGGCGGGGAAGTCGTGAACTTTTTGAGGTCCTGTTGAGGAAGCCCACCGGAGTACATTTGTGGGTGGAGGCTTGTAGGCAACCAGAGAGTTTTGGCTGTCACTTAACTCTGAGAAGTTGGGCAAGTTACACCCTTGTTCCTGAGTGTCATATCTGCAACAGTTGCAAGGGATAAAGGAGGTGGGTGTGCCGTAAACAACATGGACTCTAGGACACAGGTGACAGAGAACTATTTCACTCTCTCCTCCTTGCCATTAATTTCCAAAGGTAGTCTTACTTAAGTTACCAAGAAACAGCAAACTATTGGGTCCAGCATTGTCTTTTTACTTCAGTGACTTTAAGCATAAGTGATGGACCCAGAGCCTCCCTTTGGGCGGCTTTATCCTGGGCCTGGCTGCAGAGGCTCCCCATTGCATTAAGGTCTGGGGCCTGGGTGTTTACTTTAAAGGATCTTGCTTGCTGAACTGGCATTGGAGCTTAGTGTTCTCAGACTTTGCGCTATTATGATTGTTTGCCCCTGAATTTGGCCTCATTCTCCAATACACCTATATTCCACTTCAATCTAGAAGTACTAAATTAATCTCATTGTAACATTTTGACTCTGCAGCTTTGTTTAGGCTCTAATAGTCCCTCTTGGTGCGTTTGGATCTTACTATTGTGTGCAGAAGTCTCTTAAGTGTGCATTTGCTCTTCAGACTCCAGGAAGTCAGCATTACCAAGACCAGTCATAGCAAAAATGATTTCAAAAAAAAAAAAAAAAAAAAAAACGAAGGGCTTGGCCTGTTGTCATTCATAGTAGAGAATGGAATTAGGATAGCTTTTTGGGGCCTATCATCTTTATGTGGATGCCTGTTGCATCCACATCCTTGAAGAAGCTCCTCTCTTGGCTTCTTAGTTCTTTACCCAGGGATTTCTTGCTTTTTTCTGTGGCCTTTTTCCTCCTAACCTCGGTGGTTTCTTCCCCTTTGGTGGTGGCCGTGCTCTGCTATTATCCCTGCCTCCTTTCTCTGAAAACCACTCCCTGTAGTACATGCATCTGTGTGAATGATTTTCCTTTTAGAAGTTTCCTGGGGGTAGAAAACTCAAGTCATTTATGAGTTTTAGGATGCAAAGGTCAGAATTTCTAACTCGGGCATTCTCTGTACCGTCTGGAGTTGAGATTTTGTGTTAGAGTTCTAAAAGAGGTGTAGGAGGTTTTTTGTTTCAATTTCTTAAATTGACATTTCTAGGGTTGAACACAGGACCTTAACACATGCTAGGCAAGCACACTGTCACTCATAGAATTATCTTGTTAGGTGCCGTCCAGTTGAGTCTGACTCATAGCAGCCCTGTGTACAATGGAACAAAACACTGCACAACACTGTGCAATGCACATGATGTTTTTGAGCCCTTTATTTGCTGCCACTATGTTTCTTTTTCATTTTGAGTTGGGCCAACATCAACAAAAGGATGTCCCCGGGGCTTAATTCCATGCCCATGGTTAAGGTTGACTCTACTATGAGGAGGCAACTCTTCCCCAGTTGTTTCTTGAATGCCTTCCATCCTAGGGGGGGCTCCTTTTCTGGCCCTGTATTTGACAGTGGTTCTTTGCTATCCATAGTTTTCAATGGCTCATTGTTTCAGAAGTGGCTGCTGGGTCCTTCCCTCTAGTCTGTGTTATCTGGAAGCTCAGCTGAAACCTGTCTACCATGGGTGGCCCTGCTGGTATCTGAAATATGGGTGGCATAGCTTTCAGCATCAGCAATAGCAAACCTCCACGGCACCTGGGGGTCCTAGAATTATAGGAGTTTGCAATAGTAAGAAAACAAAGCAGACCAAAAGTCCTCTTAGGATGAAGGTCTCTGAAGGTGGAGGTGAAGGTCTTGCCTGAGCTAGAGGTTTGCAAAGAGTGTGTGGGCTCCCGGGTTGTGCCCATGTGCTGTGCCCTGTGCATGGTTTCAGGCAGGTCTGCACTTGTTTTGTCCCCGTTTGCCTTTGCTCTTTCTGCAGGGTTGAAGAGTTGTTTTCTCTGATAGTGCTCTATGCTACTTAGGTTCCGAAGTTGCTCGGAGCTTTGGTTGCCTGTTGCTTGTGAACTTGTAAAAGTGAGGTCTTCCGTGTTCTCTTTACTCTTTACCCTGTTTTCATTGTTTGTTTGTTTTGAGACAGATTCCCCATATGTTACCCAGGCTGGACTCAAGCTTGTGATTCCCTCACCTCAGCTTCCTGAGTAGCTGGAATTACAGATGTGCACTACTGCGCCCATCCTACTCTCTTTTTTGTGTATGTGGTACCGGGGGTTGAACCCAGGGCCTCACACTTGCATCCTCTCCAGGTGCTAGAGCACTGAGCTGCACCCTCAGCTTTTTTTTTTTTTTTTTTTTTTTTACTTTTTGAGACAGGGTCTCACTAAGTTACACAGACTGCCTCTGGTCTTGAACTTGTGATCCTCCTGCCTCCACCCCCGAACTTCTGGGATTACGGGCGTGTGCCACCACGCCCGGCTTCGCCTATCCTACTCTTTATGCTTTGGCCCACCAGTATGTTGCCTGATAGCTTTCCGTGTGGAGGCACATCGAACCTTGTATGGGAGCAGTCAAGGACCTTTATGCCAAGGTGTTGTCTTCATAGTGGAGAGCTAAGGTTGGACGGTACCATTTTCTACCTGCTGTGCCTAGATTTCAGGGTCTTCAAGAATAAAGACTTGTGATAATTTTTTAAGACTGAACACGTAAGAAAAATAACTGTGGTCTATTATTGGGAGAACAAAAATAAAAATAGTTGGCTGTTGAGACAGAGGGCGCTATCACTTTACTAATTGATCAATTTGATTTCTACAGGAGCAGTTTCTTCAAGAAAGAATCAAAGTGAATGGAAAAGCTGGGAATCTTGGTGGAGGGGTTGTAACCATCGAAAGGAGCAAGAGCAAGATCACGGTAACCTCTGAGGTGCCATTTTCCAAAAGGTATGAGGGGGGCATCCCGTGCTCTCAGAGGCCCCTTCCCGGGGAAGGGATTGTGGTCCCCGGAGAATAATTTGTTTTGTGGTTGCATCTGCTAATTTAAACAGTGCCCAAAGCATGGGGACAGTGAAGGGATAGGTGTTAGCGTGATAGTTAAAACGTATTCAAGCCGGGCACAGTGGCGCACACCTATAATCCCAGTGACTCAGGAGGCGGAGGCAGGAGAGTCGCAAGTTTGAGGCCGGGGCAGCCTGTGTAACTTAGTAAGACCCTGTTTGACAATAAAAAATAGAAAATGGGCTGCAGGTGCAGCTCAGTGGTAGACCATTTGCAACATATCTGTGAGGCCCTGGGTTCAACCCCCAAGCACGCAAAAGAAAATAATCATAATATTCAGCCTGTCACTGTTTAAAATTTTGTTTTCCACAGGCTAATGTATTTTAAATAGTAGAGGTGTTCAGACTTCTTACTTTGTGTTTTTACCTTCTCTCTCCTCTCCCCTCTCCTTTTCTCCTTTTTGCTCTCCTCTGTCCTCTCTCCTTTTCTTTTCTCTCCTCCCCTCCCGACCTTCCCCTCTCTTCTCCTCTCTTCTTCTATTATTCTGAGACAGGCTCTTGCCATTAACGCAGACTGACCTGCCCTGAGACTTGTGATCCTCCTGCCTCAGCCTCCCGAGCGCTGGGGTTATAGGCATGAGCCACCATGCCTGGCTCAACCCTTCCTCAGAATGAAGGCCTTGCTGCCTTTGCCCGTAGATCACAGTGGATAGCTTTCCTTTTTAATTCCATGTTTGTTCCCTGTAAGTTCTACTGTGGCACTGGACGAGGAATCTGAAGCTCTCAGTGTAGACTGACGCCACTGTGGTTCTTTCCCGTGCGTCTGCTTCTTTCCTTTTAAGTGTGGCATTGACTCTCTTGCTCCAGCTGTATTACGTGAGGTTGTTGTTGTTGTTAGGTGCCATCAAGTCGGTATCCGACTCATAGCGACCCTCATAGGGTTTTCAATGGCTGAGTGCTTCGGGATTGCCTTGGGAGTGGATTGCCACGTAATATGGGCTGGGATTTAGCTCAGTGGGTAGAGTAAGGCTCAGCGTGCCCCTAAGCTCTCAGTGGCCTATAGGACGTCTGGCCTCCTGGGCTCTAACCTAGCTGAGCCGGTAGGAGACAGTTTATATTTCTCTGACCTTTTTTTTTTTTTGGCTGTACTGGGGGTTGAACCCAGGGCCTCATGCCTGCATGATTTGCAAGCGCTGTATCACTGAGCTGCACCCCCAGCCCTTTTTTTTTTTTTTTTTTTTTACTTTTTGAGACAGGGTCTCGCTAAGTTACGCAGACTGCCTCTGGTCTCGAATTTGCGATCCTCCTGCCTCCGCCTTCCGAGTCCCTGGGATTACAGGTGTGCGCCACTGTGCCTGGTTCTCTGACCTTTTTAACAACTCGGTGTTACTATGTCTTCTGACACATCTTCCTTTTTTTTTTCCCCCCCAAGTACTGGGGGCGTGAACTCGGGGCCTCACCCATGCTAGGGAGGTTCTCCTGTCCCTTTTTATTTACTTGGAGACAGGGTCTTGCTAAGTTGCACAGGCGGCCTCTGGCCTTGAACACACCATCCTCCTGCCTCCCAAGTGCTGGGATTGCAGACGTTCGCCGTCATGCTCACCTGCGGATTTCTTTAGTTCTCCCCCACCGCCCAGTACTGGAAGGTTGAACCCAGGACCTCTTGCATGCCAGGCAAGTGTCCCGAGCTGAATCCTTAGCCCCTTTTTTATTTTTTCTTAGGAGGCAGTCTTGCTAAGTTGAGCCCGCTGGCCTCTGGCTTTGAACTGGTTATCCTTCTGTCTCAGCCTCCCCAGTTGCTGGGATTACAGTTGTGCCCCTGTCCCACCCAGCGGCGTTCCTTTCTTGAAGATAATTTATTTTCCTGAAACATTCAAGGGTGTCCCCTCATCTAGAACTTTTTCTTTCTTGTCTCTGAATTTAATGATTCCCCCTTCTAAAATTCTGTTATGAGAATTTTCACATTCCCTGAGGTTTTGGATTAAACCCCTTATCTGAACACAGTTGGGCAGAAATGGTAAATGACAAAGGAATACTTTTTAGATGGAGCCGTCCAATTACCTTTCTGTTTTTCTTGAAGTGGGTGGAGTTGAGCTGAGCTGCTGAGCTCGGTGCAGATTGCTTTGGGCCGCTAACCAGTACTCATTTCTTAGAGCGAGAGCGAGCTTGTTTTGTTAACACTTGGGTCCTTGCTCATAGGCCAGGATTTACCTGTGCATCTCATGTAGCCGTCTGGAGAGATGGTAAGTATCTCGAGGCCCGTTTTGTTTGACTTTTCTTGCCTTTTTCTTTTTTCTTTCTTTTTTTTTTTTTTTGTGGTGCTAGGGATTGAACCCAGGCCCCTGAGCATGCTAAGCATGCTAGACACTGAGCTGCACCCCCATCCTCTGAGGCCCATTTTGTAGTGGGAGAAACTGAGGCATGGTGAGGTTAATGTGCCTGGCAGAGGGATTGTGTCGCGTCGCAGTCCCTCTTCCTTTTATAGCTTTGGGAAGATGGCAGAGTAGCTAACCTCAGGGCCTCATAAACAGGTGAGGGAAAAAAGTAGGCTTGTAGGCTCATGTGATCTTCATGTAGTTAGGATGTGGGGGCACAACAGCCAGCTGCTGTCTTGATAGAAAAGAGCAAGATTTTTTTTTTTTAAATTAAGTTTATTTATTTTGTGATTCTGAGGGTTGAACCCAGGGCGCATGCATGCTCTGCAAATGCTCCATCACTGAGCTGTACCCTTGGCCCATACTTTACTGTTTACTTTGACATGGTCTCACTAAGTTACCCAGGCTGCCTCTGGCCTCAAATTTGCGATCCTCCTGCCTCCACCCCTCAAGTCACTGGGATTATAGACGTGTGCCACTGTGCTCAGCTCTAATTGGCAACTTTTCTAATGGCTCATTAGCACCAACCCAGACTGAGGCAACATTTAGATTTTTTAAAAAACCTGAGCGTGGGCTGGGATGTAGCTCAATGGTTGAGCACTTCCTAGCCTGTGTGAGACCTTGGCTTTGACCCTTTGCACTGATAAAAAAAAAAAAAAACCCAACCCAAAACCCACACCTTTCCACCTGACATGCGGCTCATGAGGCTGTAGTCCCTCGCTGAGGCAGGAGCATGGCTTTGAGCCCAGGTTTCAAGACCAGCTTGGCAATGTAGCAAGACCTGTCTCAAAAAATAGAATAAAAACCTGAGCACTGTGCTGGAATGTGGGCACTGACGGGGTGATACCGTCCCCGCGGTTGGGTAGTGACCGTGGTATCGCAGAAGTGAAGGTGTACATAACGGCCTGCAGCAGCCATCTTGACAGCCTGCAGCACCCGTGGAGCTTTGCGTGTGAAGTGCTTGGAGCTGGTTGGACAGTCAGTTTCTCAGTAGGGTATCACAGGCATAATTGTCTGTTTACTGCCCTTATCTTTCTCCATGGTCACTGCAAACCATTTGATAGGCATCTGCTGTTTAATGGACAACCATTCTGTCTGCTTATCTGTTCTCATTCTTATTACCAATTTAGGTGACACATGGCTGGCATTCTTGTTAGAGGGCAGATAGGGTGTATTTTATCTTTATTTTTTTGGAAGAGGTGGGCAACCATCTTGAATTTTAATGGTTTTGAATGCTTGGGTTTCATAAAAGTTAAAATGTTTCAGAACTCAAGAAGGCTGTCTGTCCGATGTAGTTCTTAAGTGTCCTTTCTCTGCAGGTATTTGAAATATCTCACCAAAAAGTATTTGAAGAAGAATAATCTACGTGATTGGTTACGCGTAGTTGCTAACAGCAAAGAGAGTTACGAATTACGTTACTTCCAGATTAACCAGGATGAAGAAGAGGAGGAAGATGAGGATTAAAACTCATTTATCTGGAATATTTTGTATGAGTTCTTGAATAAAACTTGGGAACCAAAATGGCGGTTTATCCTTGTATCACTACAGTATGAATTGGACAGAAAATTGGAAATCATAGCAAACGGGTTCACTTCGGCGGTCACTTACTCGTACTTAGCCTCTCTCTTTCCCTCGGCCTGAAAATTTCAATTCTCTCAGTAGTAATACCAAAACAGAAGGAAAAGGCCACGTTAAGGAAGCTGACGGGCATCCGACATTGGACAGGGAGATAAGGGGGCAGAGGCGTGAGCTTCAGTTAGTCCTTATTTTATTTCAAAAAGTGGGACAGTCAGTTGTATCTGTTACTCTTCTCAGAGGAAGATAACCTGGGGTTTGTCGTTCACTAAAGGCTAAACAGGCGGCGACTTTTTGAGATTCTCTTGTGAGAAAATGGTGGTGTCAATAAAATGCGGGTTTCCTGGGCATTTGTCTTCATTTTTTTAATTATAAGTTTCTCTTGATGCTTACAGTTATGTATGCCGATCCTTTTTCTTCCTACAGAAATAAAATGTGGTCCTTTGGCATTGCTTTATATTCTGCCCTTCCTTATAAGCGTTTGCAAAGCAGTTGTAAAAGTCTTAGGTTTTGAATCAAGCAAACATGTACAAAAAAGGATTTGTAAATAATCATGGTTCTACAGTTCTTTGCCGCAAACTATCACGCTGGTCTCCAGCAGGGGGAGCAGGAGACAATAGTAGAGCTTGCAGCTGTGGTGGCTGGAGTCCCCCCAGTTCCGGGAGCCCTTTACTAAGGGCTTAGGAAACTTGCATAGAGTAGGGCATGAGAAGTGATTGGGGTGTGGTTCATGCCAACGATTTGGGAGTTGCCCAGAAAACAGATGCTTCCGTGTCACTGAAGGCCACCACTGGACTTCATATCCAAAGTCTTAACAGTGGGGCTGGCGTAGCTCAGTGGTGGAGTGCCTGCCTAGTGTGCACGAGGTCCTGGGTTCATCCCCAGGACTACCAAAAGCAAAGGAAAAAAAGCTCTGTGAACAGGATTTGCCTGCAAGGTGCTGGGGCAGAGCGCACGGCCTTGGGATTGTGTGCCAGTATGTCCATACACTGGACACTGGCAGGTGGAAAGGGTCTGAAAGTCTCGGAAGTTGCCATTGGGAAGAGTGAATCTGAAATAGCCCCTGATGCCTTTGGGTGCCCTTCTGAAATCCAAACAATTCTGCAGAAACATCTGCCTTATTTTATAATTACACTGTAAAATTCATGTCTTTAAAGAGCTTGCCTACAGCTGATTTCCACACCTGAAATTCCTGTGTTCTGCTAGTTGCATAGCTGGAAATTAAATGTTCTAGTCCTACGTTGCCTCCAATTTAACATTTGGTGCTTCTAGGATTGGGTTTCACATGTTAAGGCTCTGCAATTTCACTTGTGGCAAAGGCTCCAGCATTTTCTATTTCTATGCAAATTTCTTGAAGCAGAATTGTTTGCACATTTCTCCTGTGGCCTCATGGAAGGCAGACTTTCTTCCAAACCTAACCGAGGCATCAGTTGCTCTTTGGCTGTGTCCCTTACCATGATCCTGAACTTGATAAATTTGTGACTTGGGTTTGCAAATTTTGTTTGTTGCGTTGATGTTCCCATGTGGTAATTTTAGTCTGGTTGTTAAAAAAATTAACCCTGGGGTGAAATTAGCATATAAGCTTTAAAAAAAAAACTGGTCCCAGATTTAAAAATTTGTAATAAAATGGAAACTCACTGGTTTTTCTATGTCTTTTTGGACACTTGTAATTGAGTTTTGATCACATTTTATATTAAAGTGGCTAACACATGGCTACTATTACTGTGCAAGACTTTTTTTGTTGTTTTATGGGGACTAGCATGTTAATCTGTTCATCTTTGTCCTCGCTGTTGGATTGCTGTGCTGTTACCTTGGTCTTTATTAGGGGTAGAGGAAAACGTTTCTGTCTCCATGTTCTTCACTTTTTTGCCTCCATGAGATTCTAGAGTTGGCTCTGAGTGAGCTTTCCAAGGAGAATGCCTTCAGAACCAGAGCCTAGAGGATAGGATTGCAAACAAATGCCTCTTTCTGATAGGGAACAGGTGGTGTGAAGTTGAGTTATATTACACCTGGCCCACTGGCAGTGCTCAGGGCACCTCTTAGACCAGTTTCCTCTGGGTGTGCATGGCCTCCTCCCTCACCTACTTGATCCAAGATGTCAGGGCACAGAAACAGCAGAATCATGGGAGTTTCAAGCTGTGATTTAAAAGTTCACAGACGTCGCAGAATGTTGACATAGGGTTGTTTCCTGCCAACTTTGGTTGCCCTCACTTCCCTTGAGCATGTTGGTCCAGCTGAAGAAACGAGAGGGGACCCTAGATGCTGTTAGGTGCCATTGAGTAGGGTCCGACTCAGGGATCCGCAGGGTTTTCAATGGCTGATTGTTTTGGGAGTGGATTGCCATGTCCTCCAGTGTTAGCGGTGCAGGGGATCAAACCCGGGTCCTCAAGAGAGAGTGGAACAGCACTGTACCAACTGAGCTAAACCCCAGTCTCCCAAGATGCTTATTGTTGTTAGGTGCAGTGAAGTCATGTCCAACTCATAGCGACCCTCATAGGGTTTTCAATGGCAGATTGATTTTTCGGGATTGCCTTGGGAGTGGGTTGCCACGTCCTTCTCCCATTTTTGCAGTGCTGGGAATCGAACTCGGGACCTCAGGGACTGCAGAGCGGCTCTCTACCAACTGAACTAAAACCCAGCCCCCCCCCCCCAGATGCTAGGCTGTGCTTATTTCTAAAGCTTTCTTTCGTTCCCTTTCAGAAGCCTCTGCAATCCCCCTTCGCCCATGACCTTTTGGTTGACGAAAGTGTTTCTGAATAGTATTCTCGGGAAGAGCTGTGTTGAAAACAACAGGTCCCAAGTTGGCTCTCCTAGGGTGACTTCCACAGAAGTGCTGAGAAACATGGGAAAGCGTGGGACAGACACCTTTAGGACAGTTGCTATCTGGAGATGCTTAAACCTCAACCTTTTAGGGGGTACTTGATTCGTTGGAAGGTGAAAGGGACCCCAGGGAAAGGAAAGGGTTCCTCTCCTAAAATTACTGGTAACTTCCAGGAGAGCTTGGAAATTAGCAAGGTCACCTCCTTTTCTTTGCTTGTGTTCAGGGCTCGCCTCACAGGCTTGTCAAATGCTGTAAGCAAGCAAGGAGCTGGAACAAACCCGGGATGAGGGTCCCTTAAAAGAGGCAACTAGAAGTCCGGCAGTACGGAGAAGACACGGGCTCCTTAGGTGCTCTTGGACGGGGATGGTTGGACAAACATGGCCTCATGCCTCACCTGCTTGATCCAAAATGTCAGGGCACAGAAACAGCAGAATCATGGGAGTTTCAACCTTGGACACGTTTCCCTCCATTTGCTGCCCGGGGTCAGAAGCCCTGGGCAGCAAATGGAGGGAAATCCTGTTGGATGATGATGGGCCTAGATTTGTAGGACAACCTACGGAGGTTGCTTTTCTGAGGAGGGGAAGGGGGGGTGTGGGACATCTGCCATCCCAGCATGGAGGGGGAGTTGCTGGAAGCGGGTGGAGGGCTATCATTTAAATGGTGCCATGATCGCACTTATCTTTGGAGACAAAGCCCCAAGAATATCTAATCCAGCTATTTTCTTGGCTTTGGGATGGATTTGAGAGTCCGTGCTTCTTTACTTTAGGTTATTTTAGGCCAAGTTGGAGCTCCACGGTTTAAGGTGAGTTAGCTGCTCCCTGGGCTGGGATTTAGCTCAGTTGGTAGAGCGCTGTGCTGCAGTCTCTGAGGTCCCGAGTTCGGTTCCCAGCACTGCAAAAAATGGGAGGACCTGGCAATCCACTCCCAAGGCAATCCAGAAACAGCCATTGAAAACCCTATGAGGGTCGCTATGAGGCGGATACCGACTCGACGGCACACAACAACAACAACATTTTAGGCCAAGTTTGAGCTCCACAGTCTAAGGTGAGTTAGCTGCTAGCTAGCCAGAGCTTGGGGAAGTGCCTATGGGGTGCTTTGGTACTGCCTTGGCTCCAGGGCTGTGACCCAGCTCCCTTTCTGAGAAGCTCTCGCCTCCCCCATCACTCCAGGTGGTTTGTACGAGGACCACCCTTGGAGAAAAAGGCTTCAAGTAGGAGCCAGGTCTTGGTGGTGCCGCAGGGGGGCGGCTGACCTCCCATCCTGAGGAAGTTTTGCCATCAGAGCTGGACTCTGCCCCAGCGTAGGACGACGGACGGACCCAGCCGAGTTTTTATCTCCAGGGGTGCAGTACTTCACTGTCCTCAAGAAACCTGGTGTCAGGAGGCGGCCAGCAGTGTGGCCTCCATGTGGAAACAGGTTGTTGAAGGAACTGTCTCCAGTTAGTTTCTGTGGGTACCCCAGGTGGGATTGGCAGACCCCAAGATTGGAGATTGAGTAGGGATTGTGCAGAAGGTGGTTAGCTATTTCAACTCTGTTCCTGGAAAATTTTCCTTGTTGCTTTTGTAACCAATGTATTTTTAAAAATATATTTTGATTTTTGAGTTGTCACTGACGTCTAATTACAAGCTCTGTGCTCAGCAAACATGAGGATCTTGTCTCCTGCAGCTGTAACCTTAATGATAGGCTTGGTCTCTCCACTGCAGAGTTTACTGAATGTTCACCTTTTTAGGGATTGCTTTTAACACCAGGCATGTGGAGGCCACTGTCACGAAAATGCACAGTTAATAGTTTAACAATAATAAGAGCTGTGCTTTAAAAATTACCAGAGGTTTGTAGTTAAAAACCCATTCACTTCTACCATACTAGATTTTGTCTTGCTTTAGTTAATGATACTTCGGCTGCAGTCATTGGGCAGAATAGGGTAGGGAGAAGGTCATGAGCGATGAGCATCTTGACTCTAATTTTGTTGCAAATTGAGCAGTTGGAGCTTTTTTTGAATGATATCTCCACTTAGCCTCTGGGAATTGGAGCCAGGGTTAATGGTGTGTGTGTGCGCACTCGTGTGCATGTACGTCCATGGCGGTGAGCTTTCTGGTGCTGAGAAATTTAAGTCAAAAGTTTCTCTGTGGTGGGGCAGGAGACCTTTGAAAGGGTCTAGGGCTCACCTTAGAGAGGTCTCGAGGGGCTGGTAACAAACGATGGGCATGTTTGGTGGGGTTTAGAATTTTTTCCTGGACGGTTACCAGTCGGGGAGACAGGTGGTTTGAAAAGAACCAGAATGCCCTCCTAGAGAAGATGCAGCTGTGCTCCAGCCTCAGGGATCTGGGGTCCCCCTTGGCTAGCAGGAAACAGTCTTGGCCAAGGGAGTCCTTTGGCGTCTTAGCCTGCTTTCCTCCTAGCTGGCTGTCCCTTTCACTTTGCAGTTGGTCTGCATTGTGCTGATACAACACCACTGTCTCCAGTGTGCTTTAGAAGCGATCCCAGAGATACAGGGGATTCCTAGCACCTGGCACTGTGATCCTGGAAGGCTGGACAGACTTGCCTTTGCCCAGGAATGAATGAAGGAGAGATTTTGTTTGGGGCTCACTGGCAATTAATTTGAATGGTATAAGGAGAAAGCTCTGCTTTCCATTCCTCCTCTGTCCACCCATGACCATCTGGCCAGCAGGGTGGGTTGTGGCGACCTTCCCAAGGGAGCTTGTGCTAGGGGCTCTAAGCCAACTACACACAATTCTCGTGGTTCTCCGAAGGTGCCAGGACAGGGAGAATCATCCTGGCCTTGACCACGGGCACTGGTAACTGCCCGCCTGGTGCAGGCGCTCAGGCAAGAGTGACTGCCTCCCCTGCTTCAGCTTCTCAAGTCCTGCAGGTCCTGCCGTCCGTGGCAGCAGGGGACGGTCTGGTCTCCAGTGGGTGCCCCCCCCCCCCGTGTGTCTCCACCTGTAGGGAGCAGAGGGCGCCCTCCCTTTACTAACCCTTGTGGGATTAAAGAGCCAGTGATTCTGATCCCCCCGGAACTTCTGTGTTCTTAAAGAAGCTTTAAGACTTGCTGCAGCCAGATTGAAAGCGCTCACTTAGAATTCCAGTCTTGCTCCCCGGGGCTTTGGCCTCCATCTTCACCTTTAACAAGCCAGGGCTGGCCGGGTCGGCGACAGGTGTCGCTTCTGAGTGGGAGTTTTGGGCGCGGAGCACGCAGAGCTGCACCACCCCCAGGGGTCTGGATGTGTTGGAACTGGACCCATCCTGGAGGAGTGTTTTGGAAGAGGACACAGGAGCAGTGGGCGCGGGAGAGCAGGGGTGAGGGAGGAGCCAGCCTGCGTGGATTTTTCTGGAGGAACCGGCCCACTGTTTCCAGAGCGTCCCTACCCCAAGTGTGGAGCACATTTTCCTTCTCATCCTCTTTCGAAAGGCCGTTAGAAGGTGTCAAGGCCGGAGCCAGGTGCGGGGCGGATCCGGCGCCTGCAGACCCCGCCTCTACGCCTGAGGGGACCCCCGGGAGCTGAGTGCCTTCGCGACGGGGCGGCGGCGACTGGCCCTGCCCGGGGTGCGGAATGGAGGCGTTTCCTCGTCTCCCCACGAGGCCAGGGCTGCCCCCGAGTCCCCGCTGCCAGCTCGGCCGTCGGGTCCCAGGGCGCCTCGACGGCTCCCCGTGTCCGAGCGCCCCTGTCTCTCACGCTCACCCAGCGGCTCGGGACTAGTCCCCCAACTTGTTCTCTGTTGTTAACTAGTCGCGCTGCCGGAACGATGGGATGGGGTTGCCACAGCAACCAGACTGGACGTCACAATCCGGGCATGTGTGCCGCCCCCCCGCCGTGCCGCCGTGCCGCCGGCGCTGCCGCCGCCACCCTCGGCCGGCTGCGGGACTCGGGCTGCGGGGCGCGGTGGGCGGAGCGGCCCGGGCTTTGCGGGTGCAGGCTCAGGCGGCCGAGAGTGAGGGGTCGAGACGGGGGGTGGAGGTTCGGGGAGTCGGGGGGGCCGGCGGCCGCCATCTTCTCGCCTAGGCCGCCTCGCCCGCCGCGCGCACCCGTCCGGCAGCGCACGGGTTAAGGCTGGCACCGCGCCCGGCGGGAGGGGGGGCGCCCACCTCCCCTCCCCCCGCGCCGGGCATGCGGGGCCCGCTGGGCACCGAGGAGGAGCTGCCGCGGCTGTTTGCCGAGGAGATGGAGAACGAGGACGAGATGTCAGGTGAGGGCCGCCCGGGGCCGGGGCGACGCGGGCGCGGGGACCCGCGGGTCGGGCCGGGGCGCGCGGGAGGGGCGCAGGCTGCGGGCTGCGGGCTGCGCTCCCGCCCTGCTGGCGCCGCGCGGCCAAGGGCTCAGGGCTGGGCGAGAGCCGGGCGGGGCGCGGTCGAGACCCCGGCTGGCGAAGGGCCTTGGCGGCAGGGGCCTGCGCGGGCGCCCGGGCGGGGCGGGGCGGGGCGCGGCGCCGCCGGGTCAGCCCGCGTGCCCTTGACGCGGGCGGGAAGCCGCGGGTGCGGGCGCGGCGCTCCGCTCCCCGCCGCCTCGCGCCTCCAGCCCCGCCAGGCGCGCTGATTGCGCCCGGCCCTGCTCGGCCGCAGGGCGGGCTGGGTGGGGCCGGAGGGGGGTGGCGAGGGGGCCCCGCTGGGGATCTGGTGCGTCCTGGCCGCGGCGTCCCTCCGCTCCGGGGCGCGCGGGCTCTGACTCCGCTGTCCCGGCGCCGGGCGCTGTGGCCGCCGCTCCGGAGCACTTTGCGGGGCCCGCCGCTTCTCCGCGTGCGCCAGCGCGCGCCGCCCGGGGTCGCGACGGTCCCGGTCCACCCTTGCTGCCTTGGCCGTAGGCCGAATGCCTCCCCCAGGGCCGCTGCCCCTGCTCTGGCCGTTCCTCCCCTTTCCTCTCTCTCAGAATTCAGCACACACAGGCCTTGCGCCAAGGTTGCCCCGCAGGAAAATCCCTCAGTTAAGGGCTCGCCATTTGTTTCGACGGCTCCCCTCCTGGCACAGCCCGGCTGGACCTCACCCTGTCCGCGGCCGCCTCCCTCCCTCCTGCGGGACTGTGTGACTTCTCAGCTGCCCAGCACCAAGTCGGTGGCCCCTCTTGGGCTTCTGAGGGACTTGTGGGAGGCTGGAGGGCCCTCTTTGGCCCAGCAATGGCCCCTGAGGGGTGACACTCTCCCACATACTGGCTCCCCAGCTCCTGATTTGAGGGAGACAAGCAACTGGCCTGGTCTCAGCAGGATTCCCACCAGGTGGCCACACCCCCTGCCCCAGAGTCTCCCCTTCTCTTCTTGGCCTTATTTGCTCAGTGGCTTTGCCCCTGCCACTGGGCCCCTTGCTGGAGCCTGGCGGCCACCTCGCCTTTCAGCCAGGCCAAGTTGGCAGATAGCCTGCTGGAGTATGGAGAGTCGCCGTGGGGTGTCCCCCGTGGGGTGGGGTTGCCTGGACAATAGCTACCTGGTGTGTGTCCAGATTGGTGGCCGCAGACCATTTCCCAGACGGGAGCACCGAGGCCCGGCACACCCAAGCTGTTTTCTGTTGAGGACCCTGCTCCTCTGCCCGCCAGCTCACCGGTTTCCTGGTGGTGTTTGGGATGTGGCCCTTTATGCCACTGACGGGGGTAGTGGACAGCTAAGCATGTACCAACAGGCCCACTTCTGGGACCTCAGCCCTCTGGCCCCTTTCCTGCCTGTTCCTTGCCGTTTCCTGGTAGTGTCAGAAGGTTGAGTTGAGGTGGGGAGGTCTGAGGTGCCCTCAGGCTGGTGGACACTCCAGTTCACTGTTGGAGCCATAAGGGTTGAGCCTTGGTCAGTCTCCCACCTACCCATCTTCTCCCCTTCCCTCCAGGGAAGAGGGAGGTCATCCCAGGGCCCTGAAGAGGACGCACCCTGCTCCGGCCCCTCAGGCCTGGGAATTTGGGCCCCATCCATCAGCCAGGCCGGCTGCTTCACCTCCAGGCCCCAGGTCCCAGCGCCAACCCTTCCCACCAGACCCCTCCAGAACTCAGCCAGTCCTCCCCATCACGCATACTCTGAGCCAGGGTCACCTCAAAAACAGGAAGCAGAGCCTCCCCCCGCAGCACCCCATGCTGCACTCCGGCGGGACCTCTGCCTGACTCCCCCTTTTCTCTGCTTACATGTGTCTCTCGGTCACACAGGACCCAGCTCCGGGGCCCCACGGGAGACCCTCCTTGGTTCTCAGGCTCAAGCATGGCCCCGGGGCAGACTCTCTCAGACCCATTTTAATGTTTTTTTTTTTTTTTGGCAGCCCTTCCTGCTCTTTGCAATATGGTCCACGTCTGTGGCCATGGGCTCCCCCTTGAGTAGGATTCCCTTGATCACATGCTGAGCCTGGCGCCCGGAGCTGAGGGTGTGCAGGAGATGGTTGTGGTGTCAGTGTCTGAGGGCAGAGGCCCCTAGGTGACCCCTGGCCCCCTGGACACCATGACAGCCCCATCCCAGGCTGCAGCTCTGCCCTATAGTGCTGGTCAGCTGGCCCGATAGCACTTGGTCATGGCCCCTCTGCAGCCCGGGGCTCAGGGCCACAACAGTGTGGGCCTGGAGGCAAGTGCCTCCGAAATGTGGTGGCTCATGGCTGGAGAGCCTGTATTTTGGGACCTATCACCCCCATTTATAAATCCACAGCAGTCAAACTTGTTACTTGTCTGATCCTTTTTCTCTGGACTCTGCTCCCTCTCCCCCATATCTAGCCCCCCTCGCTCGCTCAGCAGAATTCTCGCTTCCTCTGTGGGGCTTTGGCCCTGCCAGCTCTCTGGCTTTGTGGCAGGTGGGTGAGCCTGCGTGGACGAGGAAGGTGGGGAGGGTCTCCACCTCTTCTATCTCAGGGACCAGCAGCTGCCGGGTCCTCCCGGGAGTCGGGAGCGCTTGTTGAAGTGAGGGTGGAGGAGGCCTCGAGTCCCAGCCCTGCTATTGTTAGCTGAGTGGCCTTGGGCAAGGTCCCCAGTCCTCTGCCTCAGTGTCCCAATCGTAGAATGGGACATAGCGCTTGCTACCTCATAGAGGGTTACTATGAGGCCTAGTGAGATGGTCCGTGTGGAACATGTAGGTCACAGTGCCCAGCGCATAATAGGTGCGCCATAATCCGTGGCTGGTACAATTAGCACCATGCAAGGGGGGCGGCTGTCCTGCCTCTCTGAGGAAATGCTTCCGAGACTGGCACTGTCATTGAGTAAGTCAGGGAGCGGGTGCCTGGGCAGGAGGAGGACGGGGAGTGAGCAGCCAAGGTGGGGCTGCAGGGAGAGAAGAGAGGGCCCAGCCCCTGGAGCCTCTTCCTTGGAGGTGGCTCTCAGGCCTCCTAGGGCCTCCACTGCACTGGCTGGTCAGCCTAGTGAGTTCCCGATCACAGTGAAGCCTGTGATTCCAGGCTCCCCCCTGGCTGGGCACTGTAACCCCTCTGACTGGGCATGTCTCGCATCCCACACAAGGCCCTCCCTGCGTGAGCGTCATCAATGTCCTCAGGTTCAGGGGCAGGGAGAGTGACAGTTGTGACTTCAAAGGCCTGTGCGTTCTTAGCTTGCCCCTCTTCTTGGGAAGTGTAGGCTTGGGAGGGTGTTTCAGGAAGCCTGCTGTGTCCAGTCCTCTTTGGGGAGGAGGGAGACCAAGGGGCCATGGGTCATCCATTCTCATCCCCAGCTGATGAAGGACTAAGAGTCATCTGTCATTTCATCATTTCATACGGTTACCCACCCATCTTCTCATCCATCCACCCATGTACCCATCTACCTATTCCCTCATAAAACCAACCCACTAGCGCTGTATTCCCATCTACTAGGGAGGCTGAGTCAGGAGGATCTCGAGTTTGAGGCCAGAGGCAGCCCACATCACATAGTGGGACCCCGATTCAAAATAAGATAAACAAAAAAGGAGCTGGAGGTGCTGCTCAGTGGTAGAGCACTGGCCTAGCATGCCCTAGGCCCTGGGGTCAACTCTCTGGTATTGCAAAACAAACAACCATTTACTCACCATCCACTCATCTACCTACCATCCGTCTACCATCTGTCCATCTTTTTATCCAAACACCTACCATTTACCCATCCAGTAGTTATCCATGTGCCATCCACCATCCATCCATCCATCCACCATCGTCTGTCTACTATCCATTCATCCATCCACCATCATCTGTTTACTATCCATCCATCCAGCCATCCATCCATCCAACACAGACTTCTTGAGTATCTTTCTGAGCCAGGTACTGAACGCTGTGTGTGCTGTCTAACTTTCTGGGACTCTTGGAGAGAAAACCTTTGAGGCTTTCTGCCTCTTACCTCTGCTCGCTCATTCTCCCTTCCTTCCTTCCTTCCTCCCTGCCTGCCTTTCCTCCCTCCTTCCCTCCTTCCCTTCCTTCCTTCCTCCCTTCCTTCCTTCCTTCCTTCTTTCCTTCCCTCCCTCCCTCCCTTCCTTCCTTCCTTGTTTCCCTCCCTCCCTCCCTTCCTTCCTTCCTTCTTTCCTTCCCTCCCTCCCTTCCTTCCTTCCTTCTTTCCTTCCCTCCCTCCCTCCCTCCCTCCCTCCCTCTCTCCCTTCCCTTCCTTCCTTCCTTCTTCTTTCTCTTGTTTCTTTTTTCCTTTTTTTCTTTTTTGAGACAGAGTCTCACTGTGTAGCCCAGGCTGGCCCGGAACTCACGCGCCTCCTGCCTCAGCCTCCCAAGTGTGGGATGGCAGGCGTGGCCCCCGTGCCTGGCGTGCTTCTCTCCTTCCGTCTGCTGCCTCTCTATCTCTTTTGTTCCTATTTCTCTCCTCCCTTGCATCTTTCCTGGGCCTGCCCGGGGCCTCCACCTGCTGTTCTGGACCCTCCTCGGGCTCCCAGCCTCCAGTCACTTAGGGTACAGCCTCACCTACTCCCCTCATCCCCTCCCTTCAGGACTGACGCTTTCTTTTGATGAGACGCCAATGAGATGATGTCTGGGTTTTGTTAAATGTCATAAATAAATTATTAATCACCTCTCGGGCGGGAGTGCTGCCCCTTCGTCCGCACAGGGCCTGCGTGGGCAGGGGAGGTGAAAGGACTAATGGGGACTTTAGTTTGGGCTCCTCCTCGGCCCAGAGTACTGGCCCCACAGAGAACACCGCCCCTCACCCTGTCAGCTGCTCCTGGACTCTGCCCGCATCCCTGAGCTGCTCCTGGGCACTGCGAGGCACCTTTTGTTCTCAGTTCTAATTCTCCCCATGGCTCCAGAGGAAGGTTCCAGCCTTAGGCCCATTTTACAGACCAAGAGACCAGCCTGGCTGAGGAGTGGCGGGCATCTGCCAGGAAGGGGCAGTGGTTTGAAGCCCACGCATTGCCTCACCCTCCCTCCCTCCTGACTTCTGGGACTTGTTTCCTGCTTAGAACTGGACTGGGGGGCTGGGACAGGCCCTGGGGAGGACGGCGGATGTTAAGCTGGGTCTTCATCATCGGCAGGTTTGCAGTCCTCAGACTCTGGGGGTGGAGCTCTGGTCCCAGCTCCTGGCCCCACCCTCCAACCCTTCAGTCCCCCAGTCCTGACCTGGAGTTCAGTGACCTGACTTTTCCCTTCCACAGTCAATGGCTTGGCTTGGCCTGGCCTGGCCTTTCCTTTCCTCTAGACAGTCTTGCTGTGTAGCCCAGGCTGGCCTCGAACTTGTGATCCTTCCACCTCAGCCTCCTGTGTGCTGGTCTCACAGGCGAGTGCCACCACATCTGCCTGGCCATACGCTTTTCTCTGCTCTGATCAGCTGTTTGCAAAGCTCCCTGGGGGCCTCCTCGTGGCTGTGCCATTGCCCCTCCCCCAAGGAAGCAGGGCCTGGATCCTGGCAGGGCTTAACCTGGGTGTGGGCTCATGGCCCATCCTGAACTTCTCTGAGGAACCTTGGTCACCTCAGTGTCCCCAGGGTGCAGCTCTGAGCTTGGCACCCAGGGCACAGTGCTGAAAGGCTGGGTTGTGGGTGGGCCCAAGGCCTGGAGGGCAGGGTCAAGGGCGGGACCAGTCACGGTGGTGGGAGCCACCTGCCTGGCTTCCATTGTGGCTCTTCCACCTGCCAGCTGTGAGACTGAGAGGTAGGCAGCTGAGGCCCTCTGAGCCTCAGTTTCCCCATCGGCAAGTGGGGAGGGTAGTTTGATCTCCCAGGGTTATTGTGTGGATCCAACTCGATCTCGGTCGCCACCTCTCTGGCCTGGGGCAGGTGCACGCGCACTGCAGGTATTAGCCACTGTAGCACCGCCGCCGTCATGCACTACCCCCGCAGGGCTGGCCAGCTCACCGGGCTGCAGCCTGGGGTCCTGCAGGCCTGGGCTGAGCGTGCGCAGGGAGCTAGTGAGGGCTGGGGAGAGCTAGGGAAAAGCTTTGCAAGGTCTGGAGTAATCCGCACCAGGTCCCCTCGGTCCCTTCGCATCTCCAAAGCAGGCTCTCTTTCCCCTCCAGGGCCTGCTCCTACTGGGCAGCTCCTGGGGTGAGAGATAACCAGGTTAATGGTCCTAATTAGAGCTGCTTTGGATGGAGCCTCAGGCCCTGGAGGGGCAGGGCTGGCAGGGGAGGGCTGGTGTCCAGAAGGGCAGTGGGGCAGCCACCAGGGACTGTAGGCTGTCAGGATGAGCCATCCTCAGGCTAGGATGCCCCTCCCTTGAGCCCCTCACCCCAAGGCAACAAGATTCCTCCTTACCACTGGCCGCATGTCCCACATCTCGGAACCTTCTGTACCTCTGTCCTGTCCTGGCCAGATGGGCCTGAGAGGAGGAAGGACAGGGGTCACTGGGCACAGGGTTGAAGCTTGGGGGCTGGCGGATGGTGGGGTTGCTTGACTAGTGACTCCCAGCCTGGCTTTAGAAGGCTCGGGGTCTGTTGCAGAAGGAGGGGGCTCCAAAAGTGGGGAGGTAGCTGAGGCTCTGATGAGGACAAGATGTGGGGCATGGGGGGCAGTGTCACAGAGGGTCGGGGCTGAGGTGTCCTCAGGCCCACCAAAAGCCATGTGGGGACAGGAAGGGCCTATCAGAGGTGAGAGTGGGCGACGCCAGTTCTCCATCCTCATCTGCCAGCTCTGGAATCTTCCTGGAGGAGAATACTTTTCCTGGCCAGTGTCCCCGGACTGTGAGGTCTCGGCCAGTGTCCCCGGACTGTGAGGAGCCGGGGTCTGCCTGTGGCCGGAGAACCTGGGGCCTGTCCCCTGAGGCTCATTCTGGGTGTGTGTGTGTGGGCTTCCTCTTGCCCTCCTCCCCACCCCCGTGCAGATGGCTGGCCTCCCCCACAGCCTCCCCAGCCACCTGTGTGTCCCCTGTCTGGTCTGCTGATCAGTTAGAGACCAGGTGCTGGGCTGCCTCTCCTAAGTCTGGGGACTCCCCTGCCGGAGGGGGCAGGGGACAGGCCAGAGGAGGCAGGAGGGAGAGGCCCCCCGTGATTGCATCAGCCTGGAGCCTGTTACATAACCAGTGTCGGGCACCACCAGGGGGTGGGGTGGCTCTGCCCAGGCCGTCTCTGTCTCCGTGGTGCAGAGGAGAGGGCGGGGAGGGATGGGCACCCCATCGGCTGCCCTAGCCCGTCTTCCTGCTGCCCCAGCACCGCTGCCCAGGCATTTCCACTCCAGGGTGTTTTTGGGGGTCCCTGTGCACGTTTTCAGGTGGTTTGAAAAATCTCAGCCTGTACCGCCTTTTAGCTTGGAGGGCAGGATGGGGTCAATCCAGCAGCACCTGGCCTCAGCCTGGCTGCACCCGAGGCCTGGCCATGGGAGCCCAAGTCTAGGGTGGCCCTGGATGCCCACTCCCCTGTGTCCTCTGCAGCATCTCTCTCTGCTGGTCCTGCGGGTGGCCTGTGCACAGACCACACCCAGCCCATGTCTCTCTGGCCACCTGTCTGTGGCAGCTTCCGGTCCTGCCTGGAGCCTGCCTTCTCCACCTCCGTGTTTGCACACTGCCCCTTGGGCTTTGGACCCTCGCAGGATGGGAGGGGCTGGGACTCTGGCACGCCCCGCCCCTGCCTGTGGGCTCCTGACAGCTGTCCTCCTATGCAGTACATACTTCCTGGGCAGCGATGCCCTGGTAGGGGGTGTCATGAGTGTGAACTGGCACTGTGGGGTTCAGGAGTGGGAGGAGGACCTGCTCAGCCACTAGAGCCTGAAAACGGGTTGTGTGTGGCTGAAGCTGCACCCTCATGTGGGCATGGGGAGCCACAGAGATCCAGTGGGAGCTGCCCCTCCTGCCTTGGGGTTCTGGAGGGCAGAGGTCCCAGGTGGCGGGTGGACCCTGCGTGGAGCATGGCAGGCAGATGTGAGGTGCGTCCTGGTGCACATGCCCGTCCATGCACACTCTGCTACACTGATACACACAGTGGTCAGGAGGCTGAACTGCCATGATGGCAGCCATCAAAAC